>JAJHSJ010002111.1:0-42292 GCA_021015155.1 Magnolia officinalis | reverse complement strand
CTCTCTCTCTCTCTCTCTCTCTCTCTCTCTCTCTCTCTCTATCTCTTTCGTTGAAGATGATCGGTTTGCCATCCACGCCGACATCGACGCTGATAGAGGTGAGTTTGGGGATGATCAGATCTCTAAGTTCAAGGAGGCATTTGGCATGTTTGAGAAGGACAGAGACAGTCAGATCCATCCCTTCGAACTTCACTTTTCCCCCCTTTTCTGCTGGAAATCTGTTGATTTTATGATTTATTAATAGCATTTTTATGGTTGAGGATTTTTTTTATGGAATTTGTTTATGCACTTGGTTGTGTAGAAAGGGAAGCTGAATGAAGCATAAATGGTGTTTGACGAAATGCGTAAGAGAGGGATAAGTGCTGCTAATGCAACATTAGCTGCTTTGGTTTATGGAGGGGATAAGATAGCTTGATGTGAGTGTTTACCATGGGCTGATCAAGGGTTTGTTGAAGCTTAGGAAGGCAAAGGAAGACACCAAGTGTTTTAGAATAGCACTTGTTTAGCCTATGTTACTCTATCCATGTCGTGTCTCATAGGTTTTGGCTCTTTCATGAATTTAGTATTTTGATGCTACACCAGTATATCTTGTCCTGATTTTATTGTTGTTCAATTTCTATAGGTTGAGACTCAACAATACGGGCTGAAGAGCTACAAAGCATTAAACAAATACGGGTTTGTTAGTGGTGCTCTATTTAATGCAGAAGTTGTCCACATTCAGGGACTGTTTGGTAGACGCCTAAATTGAGTTCATCTCATATTCGTCAATCTTTATCATGTATAGATATCACATTTCAGGATTAAAAAGAATCTTGATTACCAACATTCATTATCTCTAATACATATTATGAGTAAATAAAATGAGATGAACTCATTTTAAGTGTCTACAAACAACCCTGTATATAATGCATGAAAATGTTTCCTTGTTATTGTTTCTATACAATTTTTTTTTTTTTTTTTTTTTTTTTTTTTTTTTTTTTATATATATTGTTGAATCTTAAATTGTTTTATATTGAAGCATGTTTTTAACCCCTTTTTTTTTTTTTTGAGCTGTGCATTTCTTGTTTGAGCTGCTGGCTGCTGAAAATCTTGTGGTTGCTGGAACAATGGTGCAGTGTCTGCTTATTATCCGCTTGCCTGCTCCTTGCACTGGAGGGGCGCATGGGGAAGAATTTCCAATCTGCTGAAGTTGCTGCAGATCTTTAGTCGCGGTTCTGGCTCTTATGCAGCTGTTGCCACTATTCTGAGTGGCTAAGTGAGTTTAGCTATCTGTACGTCCTCTGTTCAAATATAGGCCTTTTACAGGTTTTGGCTTTTCAGGTTTAACTTGCTTTGCCTATACACTGTTTTGGTTGATGTCCTTTAAAAATAGTGCTCTTGAATCTTGATAGTTCTTTCCCATTACACTTGAAACAGATCGTTGGGTGTGAGGTCACCACCGTTTCTGCTATTACCTCTCATGTGGATTTGACTTTGCCTCCCCCAGATAATATATCTGCTGCTTTGTAAGTATCAAAAGCCCATTGCAAATGTCGTGCGATTTTTACTCCAAATTTATTTATTTTTGAGTCCATTCAAAAGCCTAAAATCGGCAATCTTCAATGTTTTTCATCTGTCTAGTCAATTGGAGAACGGTTGTGCTGGGGTGTTTGTAATAGTAGTTTCTGCAAGATCATCCAACGTGAGCTAAGAACAAATAATCTTCTGTGATTTTGCTTGTATTCATGCTTATTATTGTGAATTGCACTTACTTACCACGTGTTTGATTTTCTAGACATGTTGGCGAGTTGTTTGCTCAAAGGGCACTGTGCAAGTCGAGCGTGGTAACATAGATGGGAAGCACGGCTACTTGGTAAATTCGAAATCTGCTGTCCACCATCACATCTTGCTTGCAGAATCCGTTGTTCTGTGCATGGGAATGAGTACAGAAAATTTCTATTGGTGTTTAATTTCAAGTCTTGTCGAGCTTTGGTTGAAAGACATTAATTTTCAAACGATCCCTTGTGGTATTTCAGGTTTCATTTCATGCAGCTGACGGTCATTGCCAAAGTTCCTTCCATCCATTTTGTGGAGTGCATGAAGAACTAAACCTTTTGTTCATGACATTTCACAGAGCCACCCTTGCGGTAACGTGATGTTTCAAATTCTTTCAAAATAAAATGGCGTTTTGCAATATTCCTTGTTCTCCCATTTCTCCATCCTTATTCTTGCGTGGTGATGGAAACTCATTGCTTGGTTTTGACTTGGTTTTCCATGAAGAAAAAATCCGAGGAAAAAGGAAAAGAGTTGTTGGCTGTTGACCTCTAGTTCTTTTGATTTCTTCATTTGCCATAAATCACTGTTCAAAAACCCAAAACTCTACTCGACTCGATGTTCAGCTGGGTCGGGTTGACTCGAAGACTCAACCCAACTGGACTTGATATTTAATTTATTATAAATTGAACGTAGTAGGATTATTAATAGATATTTTAAATAGTTTGATCTCGTATAAGTAATATAAAAATCCCAACTCAAAGCAACGAAATTGTTGGTACCCCTCAATCACTAGCTAAGGTCGTTGCCTCCTAGTTGAGGTTAGGGTTTGAATCTTGCTCCCCACATGTTTTAAATAGTTAAGCTCTCATATAAGTGATATAAATCCTAACTCAAAGTAAGAAACTTGTTGGTACTTTACTAGTTAAGGCCGTTGCCTCCCAAGTAGATCTCCTAGTTGTTAATAGATATTTAAAATAGTTTAGAACTTGTATAAGTAATATAAATCCTAACTCACAGCAACAAAATTGTTGCTACCTCGCTAGTTAAGGTCGTTGCCTCCTAGTTGAGGTTAGGGGTTCAAATCTTGCTCCCAATATATTTAAGGCCGAGTCAGGCTCAGTACCGAGTTTCCCAAAGACAGCGCGAAATCTTGTTGAGTCATTGTTTTTTGTCGAGTTAAGTTGAGTCGGCTGAGTTTTAGTTGAAGGCATACCATAGAGTAGCTTCCTTGACCAATACGGTAAATGAAGAAAACAATAGTGCATGTCAATGAGTTTTGGAACCAAGCCATAAATGCACCTTGGACGAGGACATGTCTCCATTTCAAACTGCTTTGACCTTGGAAAATCCAACATCCCCAATATGTCCAACATGCTTATATAGATATATGGTCCCCACCCCATGTAGAGGAGGGTGATGTTTAGGTAGGCAGCCAGTAGCTTTGGCCACTATCATGAGAATTCTTGCTTCAAATCTTCAAGATTGGTGAAACAGATTTGTGAAGCCGACCCCAAATAGCTGGCATGGGGCAATTCAGAGAATGAAATACTTCCACAACCCTTGCATTCTTAGGAGGTGTTATGATTTGGTCACAGGTGTGATATAAAATCTTCCAATGGTTCTCAAATAATAAATTGCACTTCATTTTCAAAAAATTGACTATAGTTTTCATGTCTCATAGTACTCTTTTTCTTGTATTTGGTGTGGAAACTTGAATTTCATTCATGTAATCATCATGTGATGAGATATCTCATTTTTTTTTTTCCTTACTGAGTTTGTGAAGTTGAGATATCTTGTAATTTTTTTCCTTTTTCCAATGTGGATATATAAAACAATACATGGATATCCATATCCAACTTCACTAGTTAAATAGATTGATTGTATGTCCAACACAGTACATATTGTTATTTATTGTCATTAATATATGTGGGATTGCATGTACATGCTAAAGTCAGCAAGGAAGTTCATGCAAGGTCGAAGTCGTTTAGCAGGTATCCCATTGCCCCAGCTTGTATGTGTCTTGGCCAAAAATTAGGATAGTTATGATGTTGCCTATATTGTGTAATATATATATTATATATATATATATATATATAATATTATATATATATATATAATATATATATATATATATATATATTTTGACTGGTCCATCTGACCACCAAAAATATTTATTCAACTTGCATCCAAGCAGTTAATTAAGAGGGGAGAAGAACTAGTCAACTATTGAATTAAAAAGATCCCCCATTCCTTGAACTGCCAATCTTCAAAGAGTATTCATCATCATCATATAGCCTGGTCCCAACTATTTGGTCTGGCTTTATGAATCCTGTTATGCCAATCATTTGAAATCGGAATTCCCATGGTTGCTTGGAACTGTATGAAAACTGGCATCCATCTGACTTCAGCTTTCTTTTATCCGGGGTGGGGTCCAGAAAATTAGATACATGCCTATAAATAAGCGAGCCCATTCTTTCTGGTCACATTAACAAATTTTCCACGAGAAAACAGAGATTTCAACTAGAATAGAAGATACAACACATCCTAAACTGTTAAAGAAGTCCCATCATGCCACACATGAAAATTTTGGTGCTTGATATAGAGAAAAGATATAATCAGTCCATTTATTTGCAAAATGATCTGTTATGGGCACAATTACTAAGCAGCTGGTAGATAGTTATATTTGTTGCTTTTCTCAATGTTGTCCATTAAAATGCTGCAGGTTTCTCATCTGTTCACTGAATGGTGTCAGATTTGTGAACTTCCTGGTATGAATGATGCATCTTATGCCCATTATATTTCACAATTGCAGCAAAGTGGGCTACTTAAAGGTTTTCTTTGTTATGTGGTCATGACTTGTTTGTTTCTTCTCCCACTACGATTAAACTGGTTATATCTGATATTGTTGAGCTTGACTTCTTTCAAGGAGTATTAATTCAAACCCAATTAAGCTTTAAAGCTTGCTGTTGTTGCGATGTTTTCCGGATGGTAAGTGGTGGGTTTTAATTGTATAAACAGGTGTAGTTCTGTTAAAGCATTCTTTTTCGGATGTCAGAACTTCAGGATTCTGATGGTAGTTGGAGGTGTTAGACAACACAGGTGTTATTTGTGATTTTAGAATAGACTAATTGATTTGTTGTTGGAGTGATTTTGTCAATTGAATTTTTATGTACAAAGGCATTCCTAACTGCTTCTTGAGGATGTTGTTATTTGAGTTGGTGTTTGTTTGTTCCAGTAGAATGGCACTGGCAGAACTCCATGGTTCTCTCTAACTTGGAGTTTTTGTTTTCTCGACAATTCAGGTCCTGCTGGTTATGATAATGGGTGCCTTCTCTCTCTTGCCTATGGTTTTTGGATTTTCAAGTTCTTTGTTGTCTTGAAAAAAGAAGAAAAGGGTGAAAAGCTTTGATCATTTACACTCTGCTGGATCAAACACAGCATGGCGAAATCTGCATTATTGGTTGCCAGACTGTCTTTGTAAATAGTCAGGTAGGCACTGTCTTATTCTTTGGGGCTTCATGTTTCTTAATCTGGAAGTCAGATCTAATCTTGAGAAATTAGGCACTGGGATCACTTGTGTGTGGTCTGATTGGTCATAGATTGTACATGCATGCTAGTAACTTTCTCTGAGAGAGTTTAGATTCATGTCATTTTTCTTATTGTAACAGATGGATGGTACTTACTTGTTCAACTTAGAAGGCTTGATTCCCAAGCTCTGTCAGCTAGCCCAAGAAATGGGAGAGGATGAAAGGGCATGCCAACTGCGTTCAGCAGGGCTACAGGCCCTTTCATCAATGATATCTTCTCTGTCATGGCCATCTGATTGTATATTCAATATCATTTCCATATATAGAATGTGTCTTATACTAGCTATATATTTTGTAAAAAATCATTTATTTCTTGTAAATAGATTCTGTTCCTTTCCTGAACTAAGTTATAAAATGTTCTCTTGATGGTTATGGGAAAGAAGTTTGGCAGTGTATGATGCTCTCTTATCGGTCATGTCACCTGAGATAATGAAATTCCTATAAAATGCAATTTCCTTTTAGCCTTTCGTTTCACTATTTATTAAATTGCATTCAGGAGTACACACACCCAAATGAGAGCACTGAATGTACACACACCCAAATGAGAGCCTTTCGTTTCCTATAAAATGTACTTTAATGTGATTTAGAGGGCCCAAGGGTCATCTTTTCTTTCTTTTTTCCTTCTTCCCACATGAACACCAAGCTAAAAAGAGCCCAAAAAGTTCAGTAGAAAAATTCACTTACAGTCCACAACATATCTAACTGAGATGGGTTAATTCTTGTGCCAGAATTTTCATTGTTCCTATTCGGAATGTGCTTCAACAATTATTTTTAAAGCTTTTCCTAGTGTATCCCATTATTGTCTTCAATAAAAAGTTATTATTTCAGTTGGGTTATTTTGTTGTTTCTTGGTTTTACAATTTTCATTCTCTATAGTCAGATATTTCTCTAAGCCAAAAATATCTTCATTATCATTGTCATCATTGTCATCATCATCATCACATCATTGTCCCTACTATTTGGGTAGAAAGCATCAATCAAACATGGCGCAATCCATAACATGATTATCTTATGAGTTCTGACCAATCCCTTGCTGTATCTGTCATGAAAATTTGGATTTAGGGGATCTGCCGTACCTGATCCTTGCTGTATCCATACTCAGGTACTGTATTTATACAATTTTCTCCAAGAAGATAGTCATGCATGTGATTTAGTAGTGGTAAGAACTTTTCTTTGGCTTACTTCACCAATTTGCTACTGAGCCATTGAATTGCCTATGGATGCGTTGGTAACTTTGAAATCTTTTGCCAGAGAAGAAGAAAAAGAAGGAGAAGTTTTATTCTTTTGCCAGAGAAGAAGAAGGTGACAAGTTTTATTCTTTTGCCAGAGAAGAAGGTGACAAGTTTTATTATTTATAGGTATGGTTAGGATGTGTTTGGATGATGCGGTAAATGGGGTTAACTGTAAATGATTTAAGGTAAATGGTTTATAGTCTATGTTTGGATGCTGAAAATTGCCTGTAAAGCTTTTCTATGGCTTGCAGGTTTTGACCCTTCCACTTCATGCCTGATAAAGTTCTCCTCTGCCCTTTGATTTTACAGATGCAGATCAGATTGGCTTGTTAACCAAGGTAGATGGTGGAAAAGCTATTTTATTTGATTGTCTGTGCTGTACTAATGTTCTGAATTTTTGGAGTCATATCATTTCCCGCAGGCTTATGTTTTTTAATGCTGTAAATTTCACATTATCTCCATTGCTTTATGATTATACAATTCCAAAAAATGAGACCAGAGTTAACAGTACACAGACTGCTGAAATAGATGTTTTACCAATAGATCACTACTATGATGCCTTAAGAGGACCTGAATTGGATACTCTCAGGGTACGTGGACTTTTGTTTTTTTTTTTTTTGCTGCTACTGTTGTTGTGCTCCATTTACTTCGTTCAGCTGACAGGATATCATCTCTATAATTATAAATGCTGTTTCAAAGCAAGTGTGGAGTGCTACTAATTTGGAGAGATCTGACATAAATAAAGTCTTCTATCAGTACGAGAGCATATCAAGTTTCAAATCTGCACTTGATGAGAAAGATCTTAATGGCATTAGTGCTAACATGGAATGCATATGCAAGTGAATGCAGTAACAGGTGCACGGTATGGCATAAGTTTAAGTTTTTTGGGGTATGCTTATGTGACTCTAGGGATATAGTTTCTCAAAGATTCTCCTGCATTTGTTGATTGCCATGAAAAAAGCATATGAACTCTGAAATACTGGGACAGCATTTTATAAAGTCACAATATGACTAGCTGTTGGAAGAATTTATCACATTCTCACAACCTATCATCATGACATAATTTCAGGTTGATTCTCACAACCTATCATCATGACATAATTTCAGGTTGCCCTCTTATCAAGAATTCATCATAGAAACTTGGTTCCATTGATTGGGTACTGTGAAGAAGAATCCCAACGAATTTTAGTTTACGAGTATATGCACAATGGGACTCTGCATGATCATCTACATGGTACATCCTCATTGGATATATGTGCTACTCATTTCCTATTTCCAAACTTCAGCTTAAACCTTTTCCCACATAGATATATAAATAATCTGCTCATCAGATTCTGCTAACCAGAAGCATTTGGACTGGCTATCTCGTCTCACTATTGCAGAGGATGCTGCTAAAGGTTTGATCCTGAGAAACTGTATCTCTCTCTCTGTGTATATTGTTTTTTGTCTATGATGTGAAAAGGATGTGAGATATTTACAGGCCTTCAGTACCTACACAGCGGATGCAACCAAGTATCATTCATCGAGATGTCAAGACGAGCAATATTCTCTCTTAGACATAGTATGATGGCAAAGGTGTCAGATTTGGGCTTTCAAGGCAAACTGATGAAAAATCAATCACATATCAAGTGTGCCCGAGGAGACAGTGGGATACCTTGATCCTGAGAAGAAAATAATTTATAGTCTGTTAATTTTTTGAATTAGGTACTCAATTGATGTAGAGCGGGTCGCGGACAATTACATGGCAAAGATGGATCAGAAAAGGCCCAGTCGGCGACAGAAGTGATCTGGACCATCAGACCTTAAATCAGGCGTATCTCGCAATCCGGGATGAGTTAGCGGACGAAAAATATATGATTTTGGGGTAGAACGAGCTACTTTAGCCAACCAACCCAGCTACGCCGGGTTGCGACGCTCGGAATTGCGAGAAACCCCTGATTTCACGGTCGTTTCCCTGTTTCAATTTCGTTTTTACTATAAATAGTAAGTTTTAGTTTGCTTATAACTCTTTATCCGTCGGGCTTTAGGAGTTGCGCCCAACGTGAAAAGAGCTTAGATAATTAGGAGAACAGGTTGGCGAAGCCAAATAGGACACTTACTATTTTTGGCCGAAAACCTTGCGCACTAGTAGACATCACGACCGTCTATAAATAGTAAGTTTACTATTTATAGTAAGTCGCGAATTCTAGGAGTCCTAGTTGTAGTTTGATTCTAATTTCTTTCCATTGCTTAGTACCCTATTTAAAGGGTTGTGAACTCGTTTTTATGGATCATTAATCTATTTCGAATTTATTTAGAATTTATTTCTATTTTCTGCTCTCTTTTCTCGTGGATTCGAGAAGTCTCTGTGAGGAGTCCAGAGAAGTTCCGTGGATTCGGAATATTTATCCTTCTTGAGGAAGACGGTGCTCGACCTCACGTCCTCCCCTGCGTCAGTTTGGTATCAAAGCGAGGTTTCTCCTCGGGTCGATGGCTTCTAACGACGGGTCGGGCAACAATCCCATAGGCGGTGCTCCAGGAAATTTTCCTTTAACGGCGGCAACTTTCCAGCAGCAGCGCAGCAAGAGAATCGGCAAGCCATGCAAGGGCTGCAGGCTTCCATGGACCGCATAGCGAATCTCTTAGCAGAAACCCTAGGGCAACTCCGTGTTCCTGGTGGTAATCCTCCACCACCAATTGCTGAAACTCGTAATCGCCCTGATCGCAGGATAATCCCAGCAGTGCATCCAAGGGCCGTCCCTGAGGACGGGGGCTCCAGTGAAGAGGAGATCGATGACGTGATCTTCCAACACCCCAGGCAAGGCGGGCGATCGGGTAGATCGAGACTTCAAGATACGGGTTGATATTCCTAACTTCAATGGCCAGCTACACATTGAGGATTTTCTCGATTGGCTTTCTGAAGTTGAGCGATTTTTTGACTATATGGACATCCCTGAAACAAAGAAGGTCAAGCTTGTGGCCTACAAGTTGAAAGGAGGAGCTTCAGCTTGGTGGGAACAACTGCAACTCGCACGAACCAGGCAGATGAAAGCACCAATCCGCACATGGCAACGAATGAAGCAGCTACTACGTGCCCGATTCCTCCCTAGCGATTACGATCAGGTATTATTCCAACAATACCAAAATTGTCGACAGGGTAGTCGGTCGGTGAGAGAGTACGCAGAAGAATTTTACCGCCTGGCGGCGCGCAACGATTTGGTCGAGACTGAATCGCAGCAAGTCGCCCGATTCAACGGTGGATTGGATTGCGTATGGCGATCCAGGATCGGGTCCAGATGCAGTCCGTCTGGACGATGAATGATGCGATCAAGTTGGCTACTCGGGCAGAAGCGCAACTTGAACGTTCTAACACACGGCCTATCCTACTGCGAGGATCACTGCGGCAGGTCCACCCCAGGGAGCTCCACAGCCTAAGGGGAAGGAGCCCGTAGGAGCACGCACTCAACCTCCTATGTCTGAGAACCGAGATCAGGGGAAGTGGGCAAGCTAGACCCCAAAGGGGCGTATCGACTGCTGCTGGCACAAGTACAATCCCGAACCCTTATGCTCGGCCAAGGCCCAACAACTGCTATCGTTGTGGCCAGCCCGGCCACTTGTCAAATACTTGTCCCCAGCGAAAAGTGGCAAACCTCGCCATTAATGATGGTAGTGCTGATAACGCTTATGAAGATCCAGATATTGAAGAACAGGAGCATACCGCCGAGGACGAGGTAGATGATTCAGATTGGGTTCAGCAAGATCACGGCGAGTCGCTCGTCGTGAGGCGGCTATTATATGCGCCAAGAAAAGAAGTGCATCCACAGCGGCATAACATCTTCCGCACTAGGTGTACGGTGAATCGAAAGGTTTGTGATGTGATCATTGACAGTGGAAGCAGCGAGAACATTGTCTCCAGGGGCATGGTGGAAAAATTGCAATTGAAAACAGAGCGTCATCCCTCTCCATATACAATCGGTTGGATCAAGAAGGTCAGCGAAACAAAGGTAACTGAACGGTGCACCATATCCTTTTCAATTGGCAAACATTATAAGGATGAAGTAGTATGCGATGTGGTTGACATGGAAGCATGTCACATACTACTCGGTCGACCCTGGCAATCTGACCGTGACGCCACTCATAAAGGGCGAGATAATATATATATCTTCGTCAAGGACGGCGGAAGACCATATTGGCCCCTATGGATCCAGAAGGACCACCTGAAACTTCTAAAGTGGATGGTCGTTTTCTCTTAACCATTCGGGACTTCGTGGAAGAATCCAAAGAAACAGGACAGACTTATGCATTAATTGTAAAAGGGGAAGAACTCGAGCCTACCATCATCCCTGAAAGACTAAGGCCCTTGTTGCATGAATTCCAAGAAATCTGGCCCGAGGACCTTCCCGATGGGTTACCCCCTATGCGAGATATCCAACACCATATCGACCTTGTCCCTGGGTCCAGTTTACCTAATCGTCCTCATTATCGAATGAGCCCGAATGAGTGCGAGATTCTGCAGGGACAAGTGGAGGAACTGATCCGTAAGGGTCTTATTCGAGAAAGCATGAGCCCATGTGCTGTACCAGCTCTGCTAACTCCAAAGAAAGATGGGAGTTGGCGCATGTGTGTCGACAGCCGGGCCATCAACAAGATCACCATAAAATACAGGTTTCCTATACCACGGTTGGATGATATGTTGGATATGCTAGAGGGCGCAAAAATATTCTCTAAATTGGACTTAAGGAGCGGCTACCATCAGATTCGAATACGGCCGGGTGATGAGTGGAAAACAGCCTTCAAGACCAAGGAAGGATTGTACGAATGGATGGTCATGCCTTTCGGTCTTTCTAATGCGCCTAGCACATTCATGAGGTTGATGAACCAAGTTCTGAAACCTTTCATTGGGCGGTTCGTTGTGGTTTATTTTGATGATATTTTGATATACAGTCAAGACGAAACCACCCATATGGAGCACCTCAAGAAAGTCCTTCAAGTGCTCACTGAAAATAAATTGTACCTCAATTTAAAAAAGTGTAGCTTCATGACTGATAGCCTATTGTTTCTGGGTTTTGTGGTTACATCCACGGGCATTCGAGTGGATGAGGAAAAGGTGAAGACAATCAGAGAATGGCCGGTTCCCAAAAATATTCACGAAGTACGAAGTTTCCATGGACTAGCGACATTCTATCGTCGGTTCGTGAAAAATTTCAGTAGCATTGTGTCACCGATCACAGATTGCATGAAGAAAGGGCAGTTTCAGTGGACTGACGAAGCCGACAGGAGCTTTGCCGAAATCAAGCGCAGATTATCCACGACCCCGGTTCTTGTACTTCCCAACTTCGACAAACTGTTTGAAGTCGAATGTGATGCCTCATATGTCGGGATTGGGGGAGTTTTGTCTCAAGAAGGTAGGCCGGTAGCCTTCTACAGTGAGAAACTTAGTGATGCACGCAAGAAGTGGTCTACATATGAGATCGAGTTGTACGCGGTGGTCCAGGCACTGCGACACTGGCGACATTATTTGATTCAAAGGGAATTCATACTTTACACGGACCATCAAGCCCTCAAGTTTATTAATAGTCAAGCTAACATTAACCGTGTGCATGCTAGATGGATCTCATTCTTGCAGGAATTCACATTCGTGCTAAAGCATAAGTCAGGGCAACAGAACAAAGTAGCCGATGCGCTGAGTCGCCGTGCAACTTTGTTAGTCACTATGAGCAATGAAGTTGTCGGGTTCGATCGCCTCAAAGACATATATGCCGACGACGACGACTTCAAGGACGCATGGGTTAGATGTCAGGAAGGTCACCCCGGTGACTTACATATACAAGACGGGTTCCTTTTTAAGGGAAATCGACTATGTATCCCAAAGAGTTCGCTAAGGGAACAGATAATCCAAGAGCTACATGGAGGTGGCCTCAGTGGACACCTTGGGCGAGACAAGACGCGAGCTCTTGTGGAAGAACGGTATTACTGGCCGCAATTGGTACGTGATGTGGGAAAGGCAGTCCAACGCTGTTATATTTGTCAGACTTCCAAGGGCAATCTCATAATACGGGCCTCTACACCCCGTTACCCGTGCCTGACGGCCCTTGGGAGGATTTATCTATGGACTTTGTGCTTGGTCTCCCACGAACACAACGCGGCATGGATTCGGTGTTCGTGGTAGTAGATCGTTTTTCCAAGATGGCGCACTTTATTCCATGCAAGAAGACTCTCGATGCAACACACGTGGCGAATCTATTCTTCAGAGAAATTGTGCGGCTACACGGGGTTCCCAAGACTATTACTTCCGACCGTGACACGAAGTTCATAAGCCACTTTTGGCGGACTTTGTGGACTCGATTCGATACACGCCTTCAGTTCAGCAGCGCGTACCACCCACAGACTGACGGTCAAACTGAGGTTGTGAATCGCACGTTGGGGAACCTCCTTCGATGTATTTCAGGGGAAAAACCGAAGCAGTGGGATTTGGCCTTGTCTCAAGCGGAGTTTGCATTCAACAACATGGTGAACCGCTCGACAGGAAAATCCCCGTTCCAAGTTATCTACGGACGAGTACCTCGCCATACACTAGACTTGGTCCCTCTGCCCAAGCTCCCAGGCATGAGCATTGCAGCAGATCATATGGCAGACAAAATCATGGGCATTCATGCGGAGGTACAGAACAAGCTACATGCCTCGAACGAAAAGTACAAGGAGCAAGCGGACAAGCATCGGCGACAGAAAGTGTTCGAGGTGGGCGACCAAGTAATGGTCCATCTGCGCAAAGAAAGATTTCCGACCGGAACGTACAACAAGTTGAAGAATAAAAAGATTGGACCGGTACCAATCATCCGAAAGATCAATGACAACGCTTATGTTGTTGATCTTCCAGATGATATGGCGATCTCACGAACTTTCAATGTTGCGGACCTGACTGAGTATCATGAACCAGCGCATAATGATAACTCGAGGACGAGTTCTTTTGAAGTGGAGGAGACTGATGTAGAGCGGGTCGCGGACAATTACATGGCAAAGATGGATCAGAAAAGGCCCGGTCGGCGACAGAAGTGATCTGGACCATCAGACCTTAAATCAGGCGTATCTCGCAATCCGGGATGAGTTAGCGGACGAAAAATATATGATTTGGGGTAGAACGAGCTACTTTAGCCAACCAACCCAGCTACGCCGGGTTGCGACGCTCGGAATTGCGAGAAACCCCTGATTTCACGGTCGTTTCCCTGTTTCAATTTCGTTTTTACTATAAATAGTAAGTTTTAGTTTGCTTATAACTCTTTATCCGTCGGGCTTTAGGAGTTGCGCCCAACGTGAAAAGAGCTTAGAATAATTAGGAGAACAGGTTGGTGAAGCCAAATAGGACACTTACTATTTTTGGCCGAAAACCTTGCGCACTAGTAGACATCACGACCGTCTATAAATAGTAAGTTTACTATTTATAGTAAGTCGCGAATTCTAGGAGTCCTAGTTGTAGTTTGATTCTAATTTCTTTCCCATTGCTTAGTACCCTTATTTAAAGGGTTGTGAACTCGTTTTTATGGATTCATTAATCTATTTCGAATTTATTTAGAATTTATTTCTATTTTCTGCTCTCTTTTCTCGTGGATTCGAGAAGTCTCTGTGAGGAGTCCAGAGAAGTTCCGTGGATTCGGAATATTTATCCTCTTGAGGAAGACGGTGCTCGACCTCACGTCCTCCCCTGCGTCATCAATTAATTCAGCATGCATTCCTTTCAGGTACTATGCAAATCAACAGTTGACTGAGAAGAGCGATGTTTATAGTTTTGGAGTTGTTCTCCTAGAGCTGATCTCTGGAAGGAGGCCCGTCTCTGCAGAAGATTATGGTGCTGAATGGAACATTGTTCACTGGGTATATTCTCTTTGCTTCCCATTTTCTTCAATTCATTTCGAACAAAGTCCAAGAACATGACAAGATTACAAAACACCTAACCTATCATTTTGGGCTATAAGAGTCACCAAAAAGGTTGGATATTCATGGCACAGGCTAAACTCAACAGTAATTCAAGCAGAAAGAAATGATTTGGGTGATTCACTCACAAGTCATCATAACTTTGACTTGACCAAATTTAGTTAATAGGATTAAAAAGACGGAATGAATATCCACAAAAAAAAAAAAAAAAAAAAAATGGAAATTATGTAAAAACCTGAAGGATGTGGAAGCCTATTTGAGTTTACTAGAAAGTATTACTCTGTGCCAACTTTTTCACAGTACATGTGGCAATGCAAGCCAACTAAATCATGATCTCCATCAGGTTCGTCCATATAATGGCCATAAATTATACAGGTCGGTCGTCCAATCAACAGTATTTCGGGCTATGTTCCTTCACATTGGAGTCCACAGTACCAACTCTCTTGATTCTCATGCGAGCATGCCATATGTACCTTAGATGAGTTGCCACGAAGTAATACTTGGTGGCAAACACATGTTGAAACATAGCTCTTTAATGTTGGAAATGGCACATGACGCATACCAGATCCTAAAACCTCCTATAATTGGCACTCGAGAGCCACCATTTCATAATACCACTTTTTATACATACATCATGTTGGAAATGCATGCAATCTTGACTTGGAATAGACATTACTTGGTGTCACCTTGAGTCACTCTATGATCATTCCACCAATCCAAACAGCTATGTAATTCAATCACCACCCTATATGGCCTTATGGAAGCAACAAGCACACGACATCTCTTTGTAAAAGAATTTAGAAACAAACCTGAAAACTAACCCTGAAGCTTGAATCTAAGCAATTGCAAATGAAAATCTCTGCTTTCCCTAACAGCTCACTACCTCTACCTTAATAGATTCCTCAATCTGTGGTATCTCATCAGCCAACTGCATCTGTGAAAATATCTGCTTTCCCAAACAACTCACTAACTCTGCCTCTTTTCTTTTCTTTTTTTCCTTTTCTAATTGCAATTGTATTCTGTGAAGAATATTTGGATAAGGCTACACTATTGAAGTTGAGATCCATGATGGCCCGTACAACGTCATCAACAAATTTGTACATAGGCACATGCTCATCATTCGGGCACAACGGATTTTTTGTGTGGGTATTTGAGATCTGATAAATGAATTGGGTAAATTAAAGATGGTAGTTTGGAATCCTCATGATTCATTTGTTGTATATTTCAGGTTATGCAAAGGTGGGGAGCACTTAGAATACTTTTCAGGTGATTCTTTGTTGATTACATTTATTAAGTTTTGTCATCATGGTTTCATTGCATTCAAACATGAACTCAAAAGAATCAATCCTGAAGCTTTTGAAATGGACTATTGTGTAGTTAAATGAATTCCAAAATCTGAAAATTTGAGATTGGTGGCTGTTAAGTCGATTGATCAATGGCCATGGATTCTGTTAACAGTTTCAGCCCTGTTTGCTACATGCCTAAAAATGATTTCATCTCATTTCATTAACAGTAATTATATTTTAGAGCTTAGGAACTCTAATACAGAATTATTGTTAACGTGAACTCACTATGTATTAGAGCACCATATGTCTAATAAAAAATAAAAAACTTTATAGTTAATTAAAAATGAGATGAACTCATTTCAGGCAACAACCAGACGGTCCAGATTCGAGCATGGGCAGGGGTGTAACAACACCTGGTGCATTTATTAACCAGGCTAAAAAACTTACCCAAACCCATGCCCATGCCCATTTAGCCACACTCTAGGTGCAGGAACCTATAGGGCCTAGCCAGCTCATTTACAGCCATACTGAAATGTCATTCTTATCCATTTGCACGTTGGATTATGCAATATATGCTGATTTTTATGAAACAACAGGTCTGCATTCAATTTATTTTAGAAAGACCCATGTGATGCTTTGTGGAAGTTGCAACTCTTCTAGTATCGCCCATTGCTATAATGACAGGTCCGCTGATTTCTTCCTTCTCTTGTCATTTCAAAATACAAAGGCACCCACTAGTGTTATGATATTGCCAACCCACCTCCATTATTTGAAATTCACCAAATTCTCTCGATGTGTTGAAAACTTTGTTGAATGCTCCTTATGTTGAAACTGAGTGAGACATTAGAAGTTTGGCACACGTGCATGGTCCAAATTTCTGAAGGAATGCTACTCTTGGACCTGCATCCATGATCATTGCTCCTGGCGCGGGGTTGCTTACCACAATCTCTCCTTCGCCGTCGTTTCTCTGTAACTCACATACCTTATGTTCTTTTTCTTCTTTCTTCTTTCTTCTTATCTGATTTCAACTTCTAATTCGTTACAATCATGAATCTTCTGTGAAGGAATTTCTCGAATTTGAATCTCGGTGGGAAGATTTTGCCAGCCATTGGGGATTTACAGAGCCTACAGGCACTGTATGTTTTACTTTATTGCATCAGGATAAATATGCATTTGGATGAAATCATTTTAAGCTCAAATGCTTATGTTGGTTGCATTGATGTGCAGAGATTTGAAGGGGAATTAGCTGACCGGGTCAATCCCTGATGAGATCGGCAATTGTGTCTTGCCGAAATCTCTGTAATCTCTCTCATTTACTTGCATTCTGAAGTTATGGGATTGAGAATGTAATGGCGGATTTAACTGAAATCTGTGTTGGTTTGTTTTCTATAGGGATCTATCCGGTAACTTGCTATATGGAGATATTCCGTTCTCGACATCTAGGCTCAAACAACTTGAGGAATTGTTAGTATCATGTCTACTTTTATTTGGTAGATTAGTCATTTTCACGAATCTTGCTTGCCCCTTTGTAAGGGATAGATTGGTCATTTATGGTGATGTTACTATGTAGGACATTGAAGAACAATCAGTTAACAGGGCCTATCCCTTCAACCCTTTCACAGATGCCAAATCTCAAAACTCTGTAAGGTAGTTGTCACTTATATTTGAGGTGCTTGTTCTATGTTGTGGTTTATGCTTTCTAATATCTACTTGAAAACATTGACTTGTTTTTTTTTTTTTTTTCCTTCTCATTTGGGTTTTCTCAGTTACACATTTGCATTGGGGTTTGTCTAATAGAACATACTTGAACTACAATTGTTTGTGTCCAATGGTGTGGATTTGTGTGTATAAAGATATTTTAATGGGGTCCCTTGCTGTTTAATTTTTTTTTAGGGATCTTGCTCAGAATCAGCTCATTGGTGACATTCCGAGGCTGATTTACTGGAATGAAGTATTGCAGTATCTGTGAGTACTTCCTCCACTCTGTGTACTCCATGTAAATCACAATTTAGAACTCTATCTCAAATTAGTTCTAGTTCATCTAGTAATTTGGTATGTTTTGGAGTTGCCCATTATTATGACCACACTATGGGTCATGTTATGTAATGTGATGGCCACTTTGATTCTTGTTATGTAAGATGGACATTGGCTGTTATGACTTTCAGCATTTTTTTTGGTGTGGGTGTTGTTCTAGTTATTTCTTCAATTTTTTATGGTCTATTGATTGTTATGACTTCTAGGGATATTTCTTACAATCAAATCACTGGAGAGATTCCTTACAACATTGGTTTCTCGCAGTGCTTTACCACTTTTAGCGGCGCTTTTACAGTTTTTAGCGGCGTTTGTTACAAATTTTACTGCCTTTTGCAATATTTATCGGCGTTTCTCATAGCTTTTAACCGGCGTTTTAACTACTTTAGCGGCGTTTTTCCCGGCAGTTACCAGAAGCGCCGCTGAAGAATAATAAACGCCGCTAAATGTTCCTCTTTTAGCGGCAGCCACCAAAACGCCGCGCAAAAGTTCGACCGCCGGTAAAACACACAGCGACGCCCCCCTTTAGCGGCATTTGTCCAACCGCCGCTAATTCTTATACCGGCGGTTTTTAAGACTTTTAGGGGCGGTTTTTGGCCGCCGGTAAAGCCTGTTTTTCTTGTAGTGAACCGAACTTTTCATCACCGTACCCTAAGAACACACACTGCATGATCTTCATATCGAGCTTGGACCTCTCGTCCTTTGGTACGTGAACGGATACTCTGCATCCAAACACCCTTAGATGACTGTACGATGGATCATGTCCAGTCCACACCTTCTCAGGCACCCCTCCATTCAACGAGGCTGATGGAGACCTGTTTATTAAATACACTTTCATGTGCATTGCTTCTCCCCAGAACGTCTTGGGCAATTTCGCATGGGATAACATGCATCTGATTCTCTCAACAATGGTGTAATTCATTCGCTCATCTACACCATTATGCTGGGGGGTCTTGGGAACCGTCTGTTCATGTCGTATACCCAGGGACTTGCAGTATTCATGAAAGTCACTAATGTATTCACCTCCATTGTCAGTGCGGATGCACTTCAATGATCTACCTGTCTCTCTCTCGACCATAGCATGAAACAAGTTAAACACACCAAAGACCTCATCCTTGGATTTCAAAGCATAAACTCAAACCCTCCTAGATGCATCATCTATAAAAGTAACAAAATACAATGCCCCACCCAAGGTTTTTGTCCTCATAGGACCACAAACATCAGAATAAACCAAATCTAATGCATGAACTTTATTAACATGAGAAGCAATTTTGACAAATGAAACTCTATGTTGTTTCCCTGATAAACAATCAAGACAGATTTTGAGACGTGTACCTGTCATGTCTGGAAAGAGCCGCTTCTTTGCTAGTACCTGAAGCCCTTTTTCACTCGTGTGGCCTAGACGCATGTGTCACATGTCAATAGATGAATCTTCTGTTTCGTTCAAACCCACCCTTGCACATACTGACACTTGCCTTGTAAAGGGTGCAACACTTCTTTCCTCTGGCCACGATCAACGAACCCTTAATGAGCTTCTATTGCCCACCAGCAAACCGACTTTCATAGCCATCCTCATCCAACCTTCCCGTCGACATCAAGTTGAGGCGAAGGTCTGGGATATGTCTCACATCCCTGAGAACTAATGTGCATCCCACATCGGTCTTCACACAAATATCACCGACTCCCACGATTTTTTATACGCCAGAATTTTCCATCTTCACAGTCTCATAGTCACCTGACTCGTAGCTTGTGAAGAAGTCCTTGCGTAGAGTCACATGAAAAGAAGCTCCCGAGTCTATCACCCAGTTGGTGTCCTGACTCGTAGCCGTGAGACATACATCATGATCTACAGAAAGAATAACTACAACATCGCCATCTGAAGCGACCACAGTAGAATCTGATTCACCTTCCTTCCCTTTTCCTTTCTTGTCGTTCTTCTTACCACGACATTCATGCTTCTAGTGGCCCTTCTTGCGACAATTTCAGCAATCAACATCCTTTCTGTTACTTGACTTGCCTCTTGATTTATCTCGGGCCTTCCCGTCCTTCCTGTTCTTTCCTCTCCCCCGTTCCTGTGTCACAAGAGCCTCTTACTAAGTAGACCCCTGAGACTTCCTCTTTGTCTCTTCATTGAAGAGACAGCTAGTTACCTGTTCCATGGATATCTTTTCGTCTGGCGTGGAGTTACTTAGAGACACCACCAATGTCTCCTAACTATCAGATAATGAACTAAGAAAAAGTAAAGCCTGTAATTCATCATCATAGAGGAGAGTTGGTTCACTATATTGCTGACCTCATTCATGTACTCGGCCACAGAACCACCATCCTTGAATTTAAGATTCACAAGTCGCCTTATCAGAAAAGTTTTATTACCGGCTGTCTTCCTCTCATACAGCCTTGTAATTTCAGCCATTGGCTAGCGGCTGAGGTTTCCGTAGACACATGGTGGAACACTGAATCATCCAACCATTGTCTAACAAACCCCACCGCCTTCCAGTCCATCTTCTTCTAATCATCATCAGACATCTCCTTGGATTTTGCTGATATGCCTAAAATTGGAGAATATAGGACTTTGCAATAAAGCAAGTCCTTCATCTTAGCCTTCCATATGGTCTAGTTAGAACCATTGAGGCTGATCATCCTTGACGAGCCACCTTCCATAATTCAAAACCGATCCTACCTATTCAATAAACCTGGCTCTAATACCACTTTGTTGAGGGCCTTGCACAACCTTAGGATCTAGCCCTCTAAAACAAACCATAATTATGGATGATAAAGCAATGAAAACAATCAATGCATCAATCACACACCACACAAGAGATTTTTACATGGAAAACCCTCAAAGAGGTAAAAACCACGGGACCTCGTCCAGATCAACAATCCATTATGAAGTAGAACGTTACAACCTTCTTCACTCACATAGGAGTGGATAAACAATAAGAGAAATATAGAAAATGGAGAGATCTAACCGATTACAAGGACATAGAAGAGTTGAGATATAAATTACATAGTAGATAACCTCCACGAGCAGAACCTCCCTTCTATAAGCTTAAGCTTACTCTCTCTCTTTCTCTCTCTATCTCTCACCTTTGATAGCCCTAAACCCTTTTACAAATCCCTTGTAAAGCTTTAGGAAACCCTCTTGTTCTATCTAGAAAGCCCTAGGAACCCCTATTTAAAGTTTTAGGAAACATCTTTCCGCATCCCAGTTGTGAAAGGACTTACAACACGAAATCCGCGCAAAATCGTGGAACGAATCTGCGTAACCTCGTCCACGACCGGTCTAGAGCCACCTACAACCTGTCGAGCACCTCCTTCGACTGATCGAGCACCCCGGAGAATAATAGTCCTCAGTCGTTAGACTTTGAGTCGTGCCACGACTCGTCTTCCACGACTGGTCGACCACCAGTCTTTGACCGGTCGAGCAGGGCTCACGACCGGTCGACGACAGGTCAAAAAACCCATCAAAGAGGTAACCTATAAATCCAAGGCATTTATTTCTGAAACGACGACAATGGTATTTTTTAGAAGCTGCTTGATGTTCGTTTTATAAGCTCAACCGGCTCTCTCTAGACATAAAATGCGTAGTTGCATAATCCTTCTAACAAGCTTTCACTCCCATTTCAAATCGTGCTTTGAATCAAACTCATGCTCCAGCTCCTTTGCTGTTTATACTTGCTAATGTTTTGGAACAGACACTTCCCTGCTCCCGCATTCCAATCTGTTGCCACTTAACACTTCCATCAACCATACGAAGGATCATATTGTAGTTGAATTCCTTGTATTTTCTATTTCTTGTTCACATGGATCTATACATTCTATTTGGTCTCCATTGGCATAGCTTTACTGGAAGCCTGTTAAGGCTACCTACTATAGTAGGCTTCCAATTCTTAGTCTTGCCATGACAAGTCAATGTGGCATGTCTGGGATATCTGGACTCTTCATAAGGTGCACCCCTTTGCGCTTGTCCTGTGGCCCAAAAAGTAGGTCCGATCATTTGGTGGGTCACACATATGCATTGAATGTGATCGCGAGTTGCTTTTGGAACCCTCCACACACATTTGAACTGTTTTGCCCACATAAGGATCCGGCCAGCGTTTTTTTTTTTATTTTAATGAACACCTGGATCCTGCATGCAGGAATGTGTGATTGGAGGACTTTCGCTTCCCAACCTCGATGATAATGTTTGCTCTGAACTCGTCGTTAACACGTGCCCTGTTGTTTGCAGAGAGAATTGGCGAAGGAGACACAACTTCACTTGGCTGAGAAAGAGCTGCACAAGTTGAAGGAACATTTGAAGAATGCCGAGACTACAAAGACCCAAGCACTAGTGGAGCTCGAAAAGGCTAAAAGAACAGTTGAAGATCTCACCCACAAGCTTAGAGTTGTGAACGAGTCGAAGGAATCAGCAATCAAAGCGACAGAATCTGCCAAGAATCAGACCAAGCAGCTTGAAAACGTGAACACAGGTGCTTCCACAGTAAACAGTGGCTCATGGAAACAGGAACTGGACAGTGCAAGAGAACAATATGCAGCTGCCATTACTGAGCTAGATGCAGCCAAACAGGAACTCAGGAAGATCTGTCAGGATTTTGAGGCATTCATGAATGCGCGGGCCGCTGCCTTCCAGCAAGAAGAAAATGCCAAGCATGTGACGGAAGCTAATGAGGAGAGGATAGGCGAGTTATCCAAAGAGATTGCAGCTGCGCAGGCGCCGCTGGTGCATGTGAAGCTGGCCTCTGTGCAAGCCCAAGAAGAGCATGCAAAGATCCCTTCAGAAAAAGATGCTGAGCGACAGAGCGCAAGACGTGAAATAGAAGAAAACCAGATGAAATCGGAGTCTTTGAAGAAAGAATTTGATCTTGAAATGGGCAGGAACCTTGACAAGAAGTTGGTTAAAACGGCTGCTAAGATTGAAGCCTTGCAGAAAGAGATTGAGAATGCCAAAAATTTTGATCTTGATGCGGTGAAAGCGATAACATTTGATCTTCATTATGCGAAAGAGACACTGCAGAAACTCGTAGACGAGGAGAGCACTCTTAAGAATATGTTAGAGTCCCTCAAGCAGGAGCTTGAGAGTGTAAAGAAAGAGCATTTGGAGCTGAAAGAGAAGGAAGCGGAAGAAGAAAATGTAGCTGGGAATCTGCACGTTAGGCTCTAGAAAAGCAAGATGGAGCTCGAGACGGCCATTGCTGCAGAGGCGAAAGCACAGGCCGAGTATGATGAACTGATCTCGACCCTACAACAGCTATCGTCTGAGTCTGAGAATGCGAAAAGGGAAATGGAAACAATGAAGAAGACGGTAGAAGAGCTGAAAGAGGTGGAAGAAGCAAAGGCTGTAGAAACGAATGCACTGGATCAAATCAAGATCTTGTCCGAGAAAACGAACGCGGCCCTGACAATCAACATTAGAGTCAGGTGCCCAGATCACAACATCAATGGAGGAGCACGAGTCCCTAAGTCGGAAGGTTGAGGAGTCCAACACATTGGCAGAAATGAAGGTGGATGCTGCAATTGCTAAGGCGGAAGCTGTGAAGACTAGCGAGAATGTATCGTTGAAGAGGTTGGAGGTAGCCCAGAAGGAGATCGAAGAGACGGAGGCTGAAGCCGCGAAGAGGGCGGTGTGTTGGGGGCCTTGCACAAAACCTTAGGATCTAGCCTCCCGAAACAAACCAGAATTATGGATAATAAAGCAATGAAACAAATAAAAGCATAAACCACACACGACGCAAGAGATTTTTACGTGGAAAACCCTCAAAGAGGTAAAACCACGGGACCTCGTCCAGATCAACAATCCACTATGAAGTAGAACGTTACAACCTTCTTCACTCACGCATGAGTGGATAAACAATAAGAGAAATAGAGAAAACGGAGAGATCTAACCGATTACGAGGACATAGAAGCGCTGAGATATAGATTGCACAGTATATAACCTCCACGAGCAGAACCTCCCTTCTATAAGCTTCCTCTCTCTCTTTTCTTCTCTCTCTCACACCTTTGATCGCCCTAAATTTTTTAGCAAATCCCTTGTAAAGCTTTAGGAAACCCTCTTGTCGTACCTAGAAAGCCCTAGGTACCTCCTATTTAAAGCATTAGGAAACTCATTTCCGCATCCCGGTTGCGAAAGGACTTGCAACATAAAATCCACGCAAAATCGTGGAACGAATCTGCGTAACTACGACTAGTCGTGACGAACCTACGACCGGTTGAGCGCCACCCATGACCGGTCGAGCACATCTTTCGACCGGTCGAGCACTCCGGAAACAAATAACCCAAAGTCGCTGGAGTTCGAGTCGTGTCAGGGCTCGTCTTCCATGACTGGTCATGCACAGCCTTTGACCGGTCCAGCACGGCTCATGACTGGTCAACAATGGGTAAAAAAAACCATCAAATCTCCCTCTTTTTGATCCAGGAGAGATCCACCTTTTTCAAGCCAGCCAGGTTTCTACAAACCTCAAACTTGCCCTTGAGTCAAGCCTTGGTCATCATGTCTGGCTCATTATCGTCCGTGTGGACTTTCTCAAGCTGTAACACCTTCTGTTCCAAAGTATCTCTGATCCAGTGATACCGAATATCTATGTGCTTTGACTTGGAATGTTGACTTGGATTCCTGCTCAAGTGTATAACACTCTGACTATCGCAATAGACCACGTGCTCCTCCTGCTTCAGGCTAAGTTCCTGTAGGAACCTCTTCATCTAAAGCATCTTTTTACATGCCTCTGTGACTACAATGTATTCGGCCTCTATCGTCGACAATGCTACGACCTTCTGTAGCTTGCTCTGCCAAGAAACCGCTCTCCCTACAAACGTGAACATGAACCCCGATGTAGACTTCCTGGAGCCTATGTCACCTGCCATATCTGCATCTGTGTAACATAGGTTTTCCGTCACCATAGCATAAACTCAACCTATATGAGCCTCTTAGATACCGCAGTATCCATTTCACCGCTGCCCAATGCTCTTTGCCAGGATTGACAAGATACCGACTGACAACACCAACCGCATATGCTATGTCTGGGTGTGTACACACCATAGCATACATCAAACTTCTTATAGCTGACGCGTAGGGTATCTTCTGCATCTCTTCCACCTCTGCCTTCGTCTTGGGACACTGTCTGTCGTTTAACTTGAAGTGACCATCCAGTGGAGCACTGACTGGCTTCGCTGCATTCATATTGAACCGCTCTAGGATTTTCTCGATATACCGCTCTTGTGACAGCCAAAGCTTCCTGCTGCTTCTGCCACGAGTTATCTCCATTCTCAGAATTTGTCTAACCAGGCCCAAGTCTTTCTTTGCAAAAGACTTGCCCAACTCCTGTTTTAGCATGTCGATCTTCTTGATGTCTTTTCCCATGATGAGCATGTCATCAACGTATAATAGTAGAACTAAGAAATCACCATCTGAGAACTTGTATAACATCCTGGAATTTCACTGTTTTGGATTTCCAAAATCCTTAAAAATTTTATTTTTTTAATTAACTTATAATATCACTTAATGACCAATAGCACTCAATGTTAGTTTATGCTGGGGTGGACCAGTCTGGTTATGATGGGACAAAGTGCGGGCCATCAAGCCAAAAAGTCCGTTTACACCTAGCAACAGCCCCGTGTGGGCCACCCAGGCCCCGAGGAGGGTCAGAAAAATCTAAAAATTTAGAAAACTAAAGATCTCACTGGGCTTGTGGTCCATCGTGGACCACGGACCCAGTGAACACCCAGAATTGGAATCTGATACTTGTTAAATGCACCCCACCAATGCCATATTGGAATCTGGCACTTGCAAATAAAACCAAAATACTAGGCTTTCAAGCCGTCAGATTTCTTTCAAATTTACGGTGAAGGTTTAATGTATTTTTCTACGCCATTCACAAAATCTGGGTCCCGATCATGGCACGACCGCTGATCACAAATTGGGCCCATACGATCAAACCCAATATCCGATCGTTCTCAAAATTTGTATGGCCCTTCATCGGGCCATGGAGCACCTATCCTACAAGTTTCATGACCAGAGGGCTACTAGAACCACTCCAATCACCAGAATGGACCCCAAAGGGCCATTTAAAGAATCGAAATCGTACGCTCAAACCCCATATCCACTCATCCATTTGTTCTCAAACTTTGCATGACCCCTCTTAGGGCCATGAGTCACATACCCACCAAATTTGGTAGCCAATGGGGTGTTAGGGCAGCCCCAACACCAATAGTGAGTCCTAGAGGGCTATTTTGGAAAGATGTGGAAACTTGAGGCCAAAGGGCCCAAGTACTGTAACGCCCTGAAAATCGAGGGTCGAGTAATAACTCAACACCCGAGTTCCAGAACATCACTTATGCAACATAGATAATGATGATTAAATGTTGTCTGCATTAGTGTATTGAACATGAGTGAGATTAAGCCAAAACAACATATCATACTCTAGAGACAGTTAAATTGCAAGCGGAAGACTGTGATAGATATATAAAATATATAAAAACTGTGGTGAGTCTCCAGAGTATGATAACATTACCAGGTTAATAAATTTCAAGTACATTTCTAAAATATACCAAATGTGTAAGTGTAATGTCTTCTATCCCAAGTACCATAGCCCCGTCAATACAATAACAGGTCTTCATAAACCTGTCAGAGAGATACAAGTAGGAGAACTCCTCCTCCACATCATAGTAGTCCGGCTCTGCTTCATAAGCATCACCATCACCTGAAACTCAACAAATCTGGTTGGTGTGTACAACATCGTCCCGTAACGTAAGAGTGAGTGATCAACTCAGTGGAACAATAAAGCATAAGTTAACATGTTATCAATGCAGTCAAGCAGTAATGATAAAGCAGTAAAATCAAACACTTTTAACTACTCTTATTAATGCAAGTATGAATGCAGTCATGATGTATGCCCTTGCCAAACCACCCTCATGCGACGCCATCTTACGTTCGCGGCATGCTTTCATCCCTCAGTGCTCCACATCTTCCAGGCACATGCAATGTGATGATGAGCATGATTATCGAGTTATTATTAGTCCATTTCAAATAGCGGGATTGGAAAACTAAGGTACCTCCCTTGTATCATTCACAAACATGATCCATTCCAGGGTCGTCAGTCCTAGTTAATCTCAGACGATGGTGTATTTTCTAGGTCGCTGCAAAGGCTGCCAGGGCTGTTACGCACAAAGGTTACACCACTTCCCCATCACCTTTTTAACGATTCATCACTATACAGATACAGGCCTAGTTCCATACTCTATACACTGCGGTAAAACTCGTCGCCTCACCGCAATTCAGAGTATGCTCGAGGTTACTATAAAGAGCTGCCAAGGCTGTTACGCACATAGGTTACACTGCTCCCCCATCACCTTATTAATGTAGGCCGACAACACGAATATAGTGTCTCATACCACCATAATCGGCTCACGAGTCTGGTTGCTCACTGGTGACTACGGGGAGGCACGTGGCCCCAGCGTAGGCCGACAGCTCTACCACGGTGTCCCATACCACCATACCCGGCTCATGAGTCTTAGCGGATCGAGGTACCATGGTTAAAAGGTATTTCACTGGTAAGTTTGGTACCCTAGGTTCAAGCAATAACGTCCAAACATGGTGAACATACATTAGACAGATCGGGTAACTTGTCGAGCTCGGCTAGCTCGAGCGCACAATAAGTTGAACGACATGAAGTGCATAAGCACTTCGCGTGGCCAACCACTATCGTCAACCGAAGTACGACTCGGGTTCGTCGAACACATCTCACGTGGCAAATGAATCACAGCCACAAATTCAATTCTGGTACCGATTGTCTGGACTATAATCATAGCCCCAAACACAATCAATTACAGATAGATAAAACAATAATGGATCAAGATTCAAATCATACAATCAAAGTCTGGTATTATCCGTTTAGGGCTGCCAGGGCTGTTGCACGCACTTGTTGCTCCACTCCCCCATCACCCATGACGGATCATACAACGTAATATGAATTTAAACATATGCATCACATAGATAAAATTATACAATCAATTAAGCATGTTATGAAGTGCAACATAAGCATGAGTTTGTACATATTCAATTCTTAATCACACAGATATCTAAAGAAATCATACACATAGTTAAAGAAGTTGAGAATCATATCTCAACACCCTTAAACATTACAATTTACTAACCACTACTCATTCAGACATTTCAACAAACACTTTAAAACACATACATCAACATACATGACATATGTTGTTCACATAGGCATTAGGTAAAATCCTTTCACTAGGGAGTTGTCCCAATCATAACACGCGTACACCCACGACGGGTAGTCATGGAAACTGGGAATCCAAGTTCCATATTCATTTGAACAATTTCACAAACACTTGGGCTACACATTTCAACATATATAGCGTATAGTGGCCGTGTCATGATTCAGGGCAAATTCTTTCATCAAAGGGGTTATCGCCAATACAACAATCATATATCCATGACAATTAGTCATGGCGAGCACGAATGAGAATTCTATACTCATTCAGCCATTTTCACAAACACTTAAAATACACTATTTCAACATACACAGTGTATATTAGCAAAACATGTATTAGGGCGAGCCCTTTCACCAAACAAGTATTTTATCCATATATAATATATTAATACAGCAAATAATTATGGCAAACACATTTCTAAAATTTATACGTATACGGTACTTTCTACAGATACCTAGAATATGTAAAATTCCATATTCTTCATCTTTAATCGAAACAGAAAATAGACAACACTTTGTACATGCGCAATTGCATGCAGATCATGAATCTATCATTATCTGACATTGAAAGTGTAGAAAACCATAACCTATACACCTAAAGTCCGCACCTTTTATCGTAGAATCGAAACAGAGTCGATATAATTGCTAAGTTTCTGCACACAGCAGTTTGGCCACTTATAGATCGAAATAGGTTAGCTATTTCATAACCTACAACTTATACAACCCCAAAACAGATTAGGGTTAGAGTTTCTTACCTAGAAACGACGCCGGAATCGCCGGAAAAGCGATGAGAATGGAGCGGTGCAGCTTGTGTAGTGGCAGGGAATAGTGGCAGGGAGTTTCTCCCACTTTCCTCACTCTTTCTCTCACTTTTCTCTCTTCTCTCTCTAGGGTTTCTCTCAAATTCGTATGGCTTCAATGAGAGAGGGTTTAAGGTCCTTATATAGCCTAAAAACTCACCGAAATAGACTCCAGGTCAAAGTATACTTAGGTTATAACCAAAGCAGGCCTGTTCCAGCTCAACGGAGGACTTCTGGAGGGCCTACTTGAGCCAAAGGTCGGACTTAAGCTCACTAACACTGGATCTACATTTAGTTAAGTTTTCGTTTCAGTCGGGATTCCAGATCGCAAATGGCGGACCAGTTTCAGTTCAACGGTCAGCGGATCTCAATCGGAGATTCCGAGTACATGGATATGTGTATGAAATTTCTCCTGATCCGAGGGTGTAATTTGGTCTGATTTTGACGGTCTGATTGCTTAAAACTGATCCGCAAGCAGGAGGTGCCAAATTACTATTTGAGATATTTATTTTTAAAGAAAATCAAGTATTTTCACACTCCTCGCTCCGGCCTCAAGCGAACAGCCGTGGGACACTATCTGGATTTGATTTCCGAGATGGTTGTCAAACCCAGCAAGGCGGTCCTAATTTCTTAACTTCGCGTTAATCGAACTTCCGACGTGCGGTCCAGATCTGATACGGAGTTTCCATGTGCTCCCGAGAGCAGTCGGGTAATGAGATTGATCCTAGATTTTAGGGTAACCTAGCGTCAATGATTCTACAAGTTTTGGGTCTTGCAGATCGTATTTAAAGTGATTGGTACTAATTTCACAGGTACTCTAGTTTCACACTGGCTAATTCTCGCCTAATTTCTAAAGGATTTAGTCCTGAGTACTTTCAGTCTGAGGTGGTACCTGACCTTTGTAGTTTGTATATAAAGTGATCCAAGTTATACTACTTAGCTAGTTTAAGATAGTGTCTAGGGTGAAAGTGCTTAGAAAAATTAAAAGAACAAGGTGGTGAAGGGTGGGATTTGTGAAGGAAATGGGTTAAGGAGCGATTTTAGACCGTGGGATTCAGTTCTGACAAGTTAATAAGGTGTTAGGATTGACCCATTGTCTAATGACGCCTAATCTCAGGTTGGCAAAAATTCGGGATGTTACATGCCTGATCTCCATATCGAGCTTGGACCTCTCGTCCTTTGGTACATAAACAGATGCCCTACATCCAAACACCCTGAGATGACTGTATGTAACGCCCCGTGTTTTCAGGACCCAAGTATATGACTCGTTTCCCGAAAATCCGAGTGTTAACCTTAAAGGATGGTCAAATTCGAGTATTTTTTTTTCATTTATCAGAGTAAGCAGATGAGCGTAGAGTGAACAAATCAACATAAGAGAAATTTTATTATCATTCAAATATACAAGCAGCCTAATGACTTATACAAACCAATGTCTCGACATTAACGATTATAAGATTTGCATACATAAGAAATAACAGAAAACATATAAATGTAAGCCGCATGACCACGCAACTCCTCCTAGCAATACAGCCGTGCATCCATGGCACCAGTATAGCTCCTCATCAAGTCTGATCATATACATCATCTGGGCCACCTATTCTACCTGTACAGTTGTATATTTGATGGATGAGTGACCAACTCAGTGTGAATTCCCTTCAAGATTACACACCACCGCATTAGGTAAGCATAGTTATAAAATAATAAAGCAATCAAAATAATAATGATGCAGTCTTTTTAAATGTATGAATGCATGTGTGCATATAGGCCTAGGGATGCACATCCAGCCGAACTTGGGCTCGTCGCCCATGCAATCATTGACTTGGGAAAATCATCCAGTCGGACAGGGGTTGATAGTCGATGGTCTGGGAGCTAGCGAAACGATACCCCAGCAACTCTGGGGCACGTGCTACAGCATCAAGAATTAGCCATCCGTCATCGCCAATATGCGATGAATGCATGATTAGCCAAACCATTATTAGTCTAGTTACAATCAGCCAATTTAGGTAAGCTCAAGGTCACTACGGGGAGCTCAAAGCCCAGAGTAGGCCGACAGCTCGGGCATAATGTTCCATACCACCATCCCCGGCTCATGAGACTACCACCTTAGGATGTTTAATGGAAATCTGTCGACTAATGGCCAATCATATTACAATACATAGGGCTTACCTTCGCATGGTTACACGATATAAAAACATCAAACCCATATATGGAAAATACCAGGACAAAGACACATAAGGCGATATCAAAGCAAGACACATAAGACAAATGTCAAATAAGCCACATAGGGCAAGTATCAAAATCATGCGATAAAAGACCATCCTTGAAAACCGTTGGACACAATAACCCTGGATGGTAGGCCCACATCACTGGTTAATTTTAAACCACCATTCAATAACCACTAAGCCGAAGGTCCATTACTATCACAACCAGTCGGGTTACATCCTAAGTATGAGTGTACACATATAGGTGGGGGTTTCCCACTGGTGTACTAATTTAAGTTCCATAAGCAATTCACAAATAATCCATAAGCATGGATAAATATGCAGGATAAATATTAAGCAGACAATATAGCAATTCAATTTCCACCAGCCAACACATGTGATTATAAGAGAGAGATATCAATTATAAATTTAAATAAAAACTATAACTTAAGTTAATCGAAAGATGGAAAGCTCAAGGGGAAGAATCATCACCTGTATGGCAGTGCTCTCGTGCTCGACCTGAGTCTTCTTGTGGCCTGGGGTCACTCAAAGAATTTCCTAAAAATTACAGTTTACATATGTCAGGTGTCCCTACGGCTTTTTACAAAAGTTCAAGGGAATGCAACATCGAGGCCTTATAGGTTGTGCGTTAGCCCCAGCTTATTCACCCAAGTAGGGTAGTCCAACTGGGCTCACCACTATAGGCCGAACTGGACCCGATTTGGCCCTATATGTTGGGTGGATGGTGCTCATATTCTATAGGCCAGTGGGCTCATCCTGATGTTTTAATTTCCATTCAAGCCGCTCATAAGGTCTCAGGGACCTGGACCAGGGAAGATTTAATTACCATATTGCTCCCAAGACTTCTGTGACCTGGGAGGTTTCAATGCGGGGCGTCTTTGATTTTCACTAATTACTGCACTGTGGCCCTCCAGATAGATCTGTCTTATTTTGTCTCAAGCCTTCACCAGATAGGATGGACGGTTTGGATTACCGCACACGCACCAGCGTGTGGTCAACTGTCCAGCTATTTGGGCGGTGTGGATCACATCATAGACATCATGGCGAGGGCCACGGAACTAGCTGACGTCATTAGCTGGCGGAGTGGCTGGCCCATCATCCATGTGGACGGTCTGGATTAAAATGGGTGGATGTGTTAAGGTGGATTACGTCCAGTCCTCGGATGGCCTGGATTCCTCATAAGTGCCAGGTGGGTACTCACACGTCTAGCTGATGTGTACAGCAACTGTGGTTGGTGTGAGATACACCAACCAACTATTTCCCACCGTTAGATCCTACAACACCTTCTTCATGCTCCATACATGTGCACGTTCAGTGGCAAAACAGGCGGACGGAGTAAATAATACAGTGAGATGTGCCATGAACAGACCTTGAACGGTCAGGATCCTACACATACACTAGGTGGGTCCCATAGGCACGATCCAAAAAGGATGGTGCAGATGTGATTATTTCAACATGCATGGTCCCACACGGGCCACCACATGTGTCTATTATATTTATAATTATTATATTAATGCCACATGCACCTGCTCTATATTTAAATATTATGTATCACATAATATCTGATATATATTTTAATGTTGTATAGCGTCACATGGATCTGCTGTATACCTACACGTTATACATCATATGTGTTTGATATCTATATATATTCTACACGTTATACATCATATGTATTTGATATATATATGAGTATTATATCAACGTGGGCCATGTGATGGGCGGCCTGGATGAATCTTGGGGACCCATGGCTGATTGAAATGGGTGGACGGCTAGGATCGAACATACTCATCTGTGGTGGATTCCTCATGTGCTGAGGCCTACGTAGGACATATATATATATATATATATATATATATATATATATATATATATATATATATAACACGTATACCTGGTGGGTCCCACGTTGATGTGGGGCCCACATGTAATATCTCATTACACGTACTGGAGGTACTCCAGTCATCACTCGCATGAGATCAGTTATATGCATGGTTGTATATAATAATTTATTCTCATGCATGCATTGCATCTACATGTATACTTTTTCTCTCTCTCTCTCTCTCTCTCTCTCTCTCTCTCTCTCTTTTTTTCTTTTAGTGGTGTCCAGGGCAGGAGGCAATGGATGGACGGCCCTGGTTGAGCTACACCATCAAAGTGGGGTCCACTTACGTGGCCCACTGTTCGTGTAGAGTGGGGGACGCAGGGTGCGGCCCACCTACACACGTGTAGGGCCCGAAACTTAGGGTAGCCATCTGGTTTTGGGTGACGCCCACCTGCATTTGTGCAGGGCCCACCCGTGTTTAGGTGAAGCCCACAAGCAGTCCACCTTGGTCTTTACAGCACTCTGCATGTGCTGGCTGACGTTAAACAGCCCCTATTGCAGCCGCTTTGGAGGTCACTTTTCGGCCCCGATTTCCGACCCAAACACAGCCCTTTTCCAGTCGTTTTTCGATCCTTACCCGTGCTCATCCAGCGGCATGGTGGTAGCCACTTTCAACGTCCAAAAATGGCCTGAAACAGGGTCGATCCCTGATTCCCGGACTGTTTTCAGTCTACTTTCGGTGCATGTTGTAGCTCAAACAGAGCTTGTTTTCAAGACGCTTTCTCCGCCATTTTTAAACACGTTTTCTCCTGTCTTATAGGCTGGATATGTGGCTGATTACAGGCCGCATTCTCAGCCATTTTTCGGCTGAGAAACCCACTTTTTACACGTCTGTTGGGCGTCTGATTCTACTTCCTGTGTGGCCCCTTTTTTGGGTCATTTTTCAGTCCGATCTACAGCTCACGCAGGTCCTGTTTGAGGGCTGCTCCTGGACCGAGTTTCGGCCCTCAGCTGGGGCCATCTTCTTGCCGTTGCTTGGCCCCAAACATGGCCCGTACTTAGGCTGGTTTGGCCTTAAAACAGGGCCTGCACGTAGGCCATATTCAGCCTTCAAACAGAGCCTGTTTTTGGCTCCATGAATGGTCCCTGTTGATGGGTGTTTTTCAGTCATGAACAGGTGTGGGTGAGGTGTGATGGGTCTTGGTTTTGGGTTTATCTTTAGAGAGAAAAAGAATGGAAAAGAAGGTCTCACCTTCCACCATTGGGTCCGACCCGAACTTGGGCTGATACGCACATACCCACCACCCTCTTCTCTTTCTTCCTCTCTTTTCTTTCTTTCTTTTCTCTCCCACTCCAACTGTGTTGCTGTGGACACTCACTGACTCGGCTCGGTCCGTTTCTCACGGACTGAGTGGAGGCAGTGCGTGCCAAGCTCACCAAGACACACGCTCTCCCTCTCTAGTTTTTTTCTCTCTTTTCTCCCTACAACCTTCCTCTTTCTGTGTGTGATCAGGAGAGCAGGGGCACATTTATAGGCAAGGAGGAAGTGGATCCGATGGCTGGGATGACTCCTCCCTATACCCAGGAAGCGCCGTCGAGCCAGCTTCCAATTTCCTGAAATGGGAAGCTCCCATTCTAACGTTATCGGCCATGCTCGGCCATTTTTGGCTGATGAGAGACCTCCGCCCTGGCTGGCAAGGGGACTTTGGAAGTCTTCTGGGTAATCCAAAGTTAGATTGCCCATCAAGCCAGCCGGTAGCTTTTCATTTCATGATCTCAACCGTTCGTGATGGAATGGACGGTTCAGTGCCATCTCTTTTGTTCCTTTACAAGGGTTGGTATCCTTATATGGTTTTACTTTGCCGGCCCCTACGAACAGAATAGACGGTTTGGATCGTCTGGAAAGTGGACAGGGTGAGCCACCTTGAAGCTCAAAAGTCGTATATTTTAAACAGGCGTTGGCGGGAAACGTTTCTGGGATTCTTTTGAAACTGGGTTCGGTCAAACGCTGGTTGACTAGAATGACCGGTCGGTGTACCTCGTGCATTATCATTTGGGTGTACATGCAACCAGTTTTGGTAGCCCACCATGATACTAGTGTTTGATCTGCCCCGTTCAATTGTCTTGTGGTCTAGATATGAGGGTCCCAGCCCAGTTTAGGGCAGGTCCAAGGCCCAGGTGGGCCATATTACACCTTTCGGGGCTTTATTCGGCCCCTATATCTTGATTCAATGGTCAGATTGATCCCAGTCTGATTACCAACGGTTGACAAATCCTACGGGATCGTTTGTATTTCTAAGTATACCATCACATGTCGCTATTCAAGCAATGTATTACTTTTAATTTTTAATTTAGTTCTTATTACTATTACATGTAATATATATATCTACACATGTGTATCACACTCATGTTTTTTATTAGGGCCATCCATCTCAAACTTTTATATTATTAGATATTTAATTATAATCATTCTTTTTATGTTATTTTTATATGTGCACACATAAATATTGCATCTATTTATTGTTTATTAATATTATCATTATTATCTTGTATGACTTGCCTTTGATTAAGGTCATTAATGGGTTGTATCGCGTCCTAGTGGGCCACGTGTCCAATCCCAGACACCTATACTACTCAAGTAGTCTTACAGTTGATTTTACAATCCAAAGGTCGAATTAAGGAAATTGATCAATGAACGTTGTGATTGATTTATAGTTTATTTAAGGAGTTGTAATCGGTCCAGATGGATACATTGGGGACCATTGGATGCTGATGTGTAAGGTGAGTCACACATGACCCCACGCACTTGTGATTAATTCGAATTTTTCAGGGTAACACCTGAGTACGCAAAAGTACGGGGTGTTACATTGTACGATGGATCATGTCCAGTCCACACCTTCTCAGGCACTTCTCTATTCAACGGGGCTGATGTAGACCTGTTTATCAAACACACTGTCGTGTGCATTGCTTCTCCCCAGAATGTCTTGGACAATTTCGCATGCGATAACATGCATCTGATTCTCTCTACAATGGTGCGATTCATTCGCTCAGCTACACCATTATGCTGGGGGGTCTTAGGAACCGTCTGTTAGTGCCGTATACCCAGAGACTTGCAGTACTCATGAAAGTCGCCAATGTATTCACCACCTTGCAGTTTTACCATATCATATGTGGTTCTTATGCAAGGATTCCATCTCCTCTTGCATAGCTTTCAACCACTCTCCCTTATGCTAGTCGACTAGGGCCTCAGAATAATCTTCTGGCTCTCCCTCATCAGTCAGTATAATGTACTCATGTGGCGAGTACCTCTTGGACGACTGTCTGTCCCTAAATGACCTCCTCACCTGTGGATCAACAGGTGGATCAAGTGGGGGCTGCTCCCCTAGTCTATCTTCTGAAGAACTCCCTCGTCCTCTAGACTTTGTTGTACTCCCCCGTCATCAGGCACCATGGGAGGAGTAATCAGATCCATGTCCTCTAGCTCACCTAAACTAGGTTGGTTCTTCTCTGGCTTACCAATGTCTTCTATACACTGATTTTCAAAGAAAACCACATCTTTGCTCCTGACGAGCTTCCTCTCGGTCGGATCCCACAATCTGTAACCGAACTTTTCATCACCGTACCCTAAGAACACACACTGCCTGATCTTCATATCGAGCTTGGACCTCTCGTCCTTTGGTATATGAACGGATGTCTTGCATCTAAACACCCTGAGATGACTGTACGATGGATCATGTCCAGTCCACATGTTCTCATGCACTTCTTCATGCCGTATACTCAGGGACTTGCAGTACTCATGAAAGTCGTCAATGTATTCACCACCATTGTCAGTGTGGATGCACTTCAATGATCTACCTGTCTCTCTCTAGACCATAGCATGAAATAATTTAAACACACCAAAGACCTCGTTCTTGGATTTCAAAGCATAAACTTAAACCCTCTTAGATGCATCATCTATAAAAGTAACAAAATACAAAGCCCCACCTAAGGTTTTTGTCCTCCTAGGACCACAAACATCAGAATAAACCAAATCTAATGCATGCACTTTATTAATTTGAGAAGCAAATTTAATAAATGAAACTCTATGTTGTTTCTCTGATAAACAATCAAGATAGGTTTTGAGAGGTATACCTGTCACGTTTGGAAGAAGTCGCTTCTTTGCTAGTACCTGAAGCCCCTTTTCACTCATGTGACCTAGATGCCTGTGTCACATGTCAATAGCTGAATCTTCCGCTGCGTTCAATCCACCCTTGCACATACTAACACTTGCCTTATAAAGGGTGCAACACTTCTTTCCTCTTGCTACGATCAATGAACCCTTGATGAGCTTCCATCGCCCACAGCAAACCGGCTTTCATAGCCATCATCATTCAACCTTCCCGTCGACATCAAGTTGAGGCTAAGGTCTGGGATATGCATCACATCCCTGAGAACCAATGTGCAGCCCACATCGGTCTTCACACAAATATCACCGACTCCCACAATCTTTAATACACCAAAATTTCCCATCTTCACAGTCCTATAGTCACCTGACTTGTAGCATGTGAAGAAGGTCCTGCGTGGAGTCGCATGAAAAGAAGCTCCTGAGTCAATCACCCAGTCGGTGTCCTGACTCGTAGCCGTGAGACATATATCGTGATCTGCTAAAAGAATAACTGCAACATCGCCATCTGAAGCAACCGCAGTGGAGTTTGATTCATCTTTCTTCTCCTTTCCTTTTCCTTTCTTGTCGTTCTTCTTACCACGACATTCATGCTTGTAATGGCCCTTCTTGCCACAATTATAGCAATCAACATCCTTTCTGTTACTGGACTTGCCTCTTGATTTATCTCGGGCCTTCCTGCCCTTCCTGTTCTTTCCTCTTCCTCGTTCCTGTGTCACAAGGGCCTCTTGCTGAGTAAACCCCTAAGACTTCCTCCTTGTCTTTTCATTGAAGAAACAACTAGTTACATGTTTCATAGATATTTTTCCGTCTGGCACAGAGTTACTTAAAGACACTACCAATGTTTTCCAACTGTCAGGCAATGAACTAAGCAAAAATAAAACCTGCAATTCATCATCCAGGACCATCTTCATAGAGGAGAGTTGGTTCACTAACCTCATTTATGTGATCGGCCATGGAACTACCATCTTTGAACTTGAGATTCACAAGTCATCTTATCAGAAAAATCTTATTACCGGCTGTCTTCCTCTCATACAGCCCTTGTAATTTCAGCCATAGGCTAGCGACTGAGGTTTCCGTAGACACATAGTGGAACACTGAATCATCCAACTATTGTCTAACAAACCCCACCGCCTTCCGGTCCATCCTTTTCCAATCATCATCAGACATATCCTTGGATTTTGCTGATATGCCTAAAATTAGAGAGTATAGGTCTTTGCAATAAAGCAAGTCCTCCATCTTAGCCTTCCATATGGTCCAATTAGAACCATTGAGACCGATCATCCTTGATGAGCCACCTTCCATAATTCAAAACCGATCATACCCGTTCAATAAACTTAGCTCTCATACCACTTTGTTGGGGGCCTTGCACAAAACCTTAGGATCTAGCCTCCCGAAACAAACCAGAATTATGGATAACAAAGCAATGAAACAAATCAAAGCATAAACCACACACCACACAAGAGATTTTTACGTGGAAAACCCTCAAAGAGGTAAAAACCACGGGACCTCGTCCAGATCAACAATTCACTATGAAGTAGAACGTTACAACCTTCTTCACTCACGCAGGAGTAAATAAACAATAAGAGAAACAAAGAAAACGGAGAGATCTCACCGATTACGAGGACATAGAAGCGCTGAGATATAGATTATGCAGTAGATAACCTCCACGAGCATAATCTCCCTTTTATAAGCTTCCTCTCTCTTTTTTCTTCTCTCTCTCACAACTTTGATAGCCCTAAATCCTTTAGCAAATTCCTTGTAAAGCTTTAGGAAACTCTCTTGTCGTACCTAGAAAGCCCTAGGTACTTCCTATTTAAAGTTTTATGAAACTCTTTTCCGCATCCCAGTTACGAAAGGACTTGCGACACAAAATCCGCATAAAATCATGGAACAAATCTGCGTAACTACGACTGGTCGTTATGAACCTACGACCGGTCGAGCGCCACCCACGATCGGTCGAGTACATCCTTCGACCGGTCGAGCGCCTCGGAAGCAAATAATCTAAAGTCGCTGGAGTTCGAGTCGTGTCAGGGCTCGTCTTCCATGACTGGTCGTGCACAGCCTTCGACCGGTCAAGCAGGGCTCATGACCGGTCGACAACGAGTAAAAAAAATCCATCACGATGAAGGGAGAGCTCCAAATGTGGCGCGAGCGGGAGCAAAAGAGGGTGGCTGAAGTGGCTTCCCGGATACTAGCTGAGACAACAGATATGTCTACGACGGCATCGTCAATTACGAGTATAAAGCCAAACATGCAAGAGAAGACTGGCCTGGTACAGGCTACGATTGTGAAGCGAAATGTGTAAGAGAAGACGGGCAGGAGCGGGAACCATAAGGTGGAGAAAGCAAGGAACCATAAGGCGGAGAAAGGTGCGGTGGTGAAAGAATCACTTTTACACAACCTCGGTGGCCTCTTTAATCGAAAGAAGAACCAGGTTGAGGGCGGGTCGCCGTCTCATCTCCCAGGTGAGAAGCGGGTGTGATTGCTATCTAGGCAAGTGTTTGGATGTTTGATTGGTGTTAATCAAAGAGAAGGAAAAACATATGCAGGCTTTTGTGGTTTGTGTATATATGTATAATCTGTTTCTGTTTTTTTTTTTTTTTTTTTTTTTTTTTGCAATTCCAACTGAAGCAGGAGAGAATATACTTTGAGATTGGAATCCACAACTCAAATGGGTGTTTCATGGTAGCATGAATTGAGATTTGAGATTGGAATCCACAGCTCAAATGGGTGTTTCATGGTAGCATGAATTGGGATTTGAGGAATGCTGATGCTAAAGTTGCAGTAGCTGGACGGAGGCAAGTCGTCAGGCGGGCCCCACCTTGTACAAGTGGCGGTCTGTGATCGTACTGGTTTGACATGCATTGGTGGTCCACCTGTTTTGATGGGCTATTTTAGCATTATACAGAGTAGAAGTGACCTCAGTTCAAATTTATGGACGCATTTTCAAAGCAAAGGCACTCACACCATAGTGTGATTTCACCAATGATGGGTTCTCGAACCTATGACCTTGTGTTAAAACTCCTGTGGGTCTACCAACTAGGCATGAGTAAGGCAAGTGGTTCTGAAAGGAAAATAATAATAATGTTAGATGAACTAAACCAATGGTTTACATTGGAGATAGGGTTGGGCTAAAGGAAATAAGCCCAACCATAGCCTAAAATTGATCCGGCCATTTATGCATGCACCTGTAGGATGCCTCTGTTCACCATTGGACGTGAAAATCATATGAACCAAAACTCAAGTAGGCCACATCATAGGAAGCAATTTGGATTGAACATCCACCCTTGATTTTGTGTAAGGCCCACTGTGGTGTTTATATGCATTGACTTCAATTATCTCCCCTGCCTTGTTAATATGAGAGGATTACCCAAAAATCACAGTACTTCAAATTGTTTTTTTACTTTTTAATATTAAACTGTGTGAACAAAGTCCATTAAGGGATGGTATACTTGATGACAGGCCGGATTTTATGATTATTTCTTAGGGGAGTCAATGGGCCTGGCTTGGGCCCACCAAAACCAAAATTTTCAATAGGCCTAGCCTGACAGCCCAGCCCAAAAGTTCAAAATCCGGGGGGAGACCAACTCAGGCCCAGCCCGTTGACAGCCTTTCCTCATTTAAATTGAAGATATATTTGCAATGCATAAGGTAAAAATGGGAACATATATTCATGGAAGCGGATTTGGTGGTGTGCCATACACCACTAATTTAGCCATGTGTTAATGTCACCAAGTTTTGTGGGCCTGACCATCATGTATGTATTAATATCATGTATGTATTAATATCACCAAGTTTTGTGGGCCTGACCATCATGATGATTCAAAACTTTTATGGCTCCCAAAAAGTTTTGGGTGGTAAGCATTCTGTCACCCACCACATTCTGAAGCGTGGTCTACTTGAGTTTGGATGTGCTTCATTTTTGGGCCATGTCTTAAAATGATCTCGAAAAATGAATAAATGGTATAGATATAACACATACATCTTGGTGGGGCCCAGTGAACTTGGTAATGTCAACACACCACCAAGGTGACACCACACAATCCGCTTTTTAGCTCCAAATTTAGGGCGAGTCTAATTTTCCAAGTGTTTGATTCCCACTATTTCCTGCTATATGATCCACTTGAGTTTTGGATTTGTTTTATTTTTGGGCTCATGTCCTAAATACGACTGGCATAGCAAATGAGCAGCCCATATTTATTTAGTAAATTCCTTGATTTTAGAGTAAAAAAATAAGTTGTTACTCTCTGCATGGAAAAAAATACAGTAATTAGTAAATAATTATTAACCAAATATGTTATTACTTGGTTATTTGAGGGCATGGATTGGGTATTCCTCTTACTAAGATTTAGCCAGAGACGGACAGTGCTATTAACGGCCATATGAGGCTACAATGATGTATATGTTTTATCTAAGCTTTATATCTATTTTAAATGATCATTTTAGAGCCAGATACTATAGAGGAGAAAAATTGAAAACCTGGGTGAATGGTGATGGCGTTTCCCTCCTCAGTTCAGAGGAGAGGTAGTGCAGTTTTCTCATTTGACTATAATTCTTTCGCTTATGCGCAGTTTCCTTATGTGACTCTAATTCCTCCAGTTCTCTGTTTAAGGGGTTCTAAAATGGGATTAAGGTATTCTATTGTAGGGTATTCAAAGGTTTCCTAAAGATTTTCTAGGAGGGCTTAGGGCTATCAAAGATGTGTGAGAGAGTGAGAGAAATAGAGAGAGGAAGTTTGTGGAAGGGAGGTTATGCTCGTAGATGTGATCTACCATTTCTCAGCGCTTCCACGTCCTTGTAATTGGTGAGATCTTTCCGTTTTCTTTGTTTCTCTTATTGTTTATCCACTCCTACATGAGTGAAGACGGTTGTAACGTTTTACTTTATAGTGGATTGTTGATCTGGACGAAGTCCCGTGGTTTTTACCTATTTGAGGGTTTTTCACATAAAAATCTCTTTTGTGTGTGTGATTTATACTTTGATTTATTTCATTGCTTTAATATCTATAATTCTGGTTTGTTTCGAGAGACTAGATTTTAAGGTTTTGTACAAGGCCCCCAACAAATGGAAAATATACATATCAAACCAAAACTTCAGTCCCTTAGAGGTTTTCAGTGACAGACATTCAATCCCTATTATTTCCTAGAGTGTGGTCTACTTGAGCATTTAATCTGCGTCAATTTTGGCATATTTATTAAAATTAATTTTTCAGAATGGATGGATGGCATGAATAGAAAAAAATACATCACGGTAGG
>JAJHSJ010001558.1:0-32067 GCA_021015155.1 Magnolia officinalis | reverse complement strand
GGACAGCGAGCATTGACATGGATTTCTCGCAATCTTCTTCACATGGGGCGAATTGTCTTATCCAAAGCCAATCTAATTCTTGCATCCCTGGTGAGAATATCCATTTCTTTATGCAAATTGATCCCCTTCATTTTAATACATATAGATAAGCCCCCACATGTTTAGATGCTCTATAGACTCGATCATCAGATGAAAGTGATTTCAGAAGGATTCCAAATCAAAGGTCGTACACATCAACGCTGGTACCTTTCTAATATACTCATATGTGTCATCTATTTTACAAACCACTAATCAGATGGTTATGATCACCCCAATTAAAGTGATTTTACAGCGATAGGCAATCAAAGGTAGGTCCTACATGATGGTGGACAATCCATGTCAATGCTCAGAATACTCAGTATGTACCATCCATTTCCCATACTTGGTTAGTGCCATCCAATTAATCCACATCAATGCCTGGATCCTTCTAGTAGACCGTCCATTTCCCATAACTACTAATGGTGGTTAAGGTCATCCAATTAAAAGTGATTAAAGAGGGATGGACCATATCAAAGCTCAGACCTTTGCTTGCATACTTAACATCATCATTTATTTTCCCACTCACTAATTGAATGGTCAGGATCATCCGGTCAAAGTGATTGTAGAGCCGCATATTGTGTCAAATCTTTTCTAGCATGTAATCAATGTGCATTGTCCATTTCGATATCTATTGATAAGAAAGTAGGGGCATCCAATCAAAGTAATTTGAGGTGTGGACCATCAAAGGTGATCCCCATATGGACTGCTGTGATCAGGCCTATAATATAATCAATAAGCATCATCCATTTTCAAGTTATTGATGGGATGGTTACTTTTTTTTTGAAGGATACCGAAGAAAATTTTATTGAAAAAAAGAAAGAACAGAGAAAAAGAATTGATGGGATGGTTACTATCGTCTGATAAAAAGTAATTTGCTAGGATGGGGCCATTAGGAGTGACTCTAAACGATAGATGCTCCATATCAATGATTAGACCCTTACTAGTTCATCAATATGGATCATCCATTTCCATAGCCATTGATTGGATGGTGAGGGTATCCAATCAAAGTGAGCTGCGAGGGATAAGCCAACACAGTGAATAGTCCAACCAAGGGACCATTTGGATACCACCAAATAAGTTACTTTTTCTATTTACAACAGTAGATAAGTAACTTATTTGAGATAATAAGTAGACATCAAGATGAGCTACTAAAGGCATAAGTAGCTTAACATCCAAATGCCCCCTAAAAGATTGGACCTTTTACTAGAATAATCAAACATGGATCATCCATTTTTGTAGCAATTTTTCAGAACTTTTACGTCCATCTTCTAGATCCATACAATGCATACCACACCTGTTGATGTGTGGTAGGGCCAATTTTCCAGATCCGACGAGCATTCCACATGAATAAACAGAAATCCCACTTTATTTCTTGTAGCAAAGGAATATCGGCATCTGAGTCCCTCAAACAAACCAGACCGCCTGTTTTAACCTCAATCCACAAAATTGAAAAGAAAAGAAAAAATAAAAATAACAACAACAATAATAGTAGTAATCATAATAAACACGTAATAATAACTGATCGAAAAAGAAAAGCAATTTCAATGACTTTCAAACAGCACAACTCTTCAAACAGGCAAAATGAGATGCGGGAGAAGGTGAAACCTGAAAGGTCGATAAAAGAATGCATAGTCATGAATTAAAGGGGAGGAGGAAAAAAAAGAAAGAAAAGAAAAGAAAAAAGAAGAAGAAGAAGGTACATACCTTGGCGGACACAATCTTGGTTCAAGGTTTTCCTTTCTGATAAATAAATGAATCTTCATTCGCTGTATAATGACCCATAAAAAACAAGGTTATTGGAGAGGTTGAGGAAAAATAGCTATTGGAAACAAGGTGAACTAATTATACTTGAAAAACAAGAAACTTGGGATGTGTAGAATTTGCTGGTCCCATCAGGCATCAGCTCTTACTCACAAGGGTAGCCAAAGCATTGGCATGGGCTGGGGTAAGGCTGCTGAGGATAGGTTGCATTTGATGGCCATAGAGGGAATGTGAGAAAACCGTGCCTATCCTACTTTTAACTTCACGACTCTCAGCTGGAGAGACTGCGACTTGTGCAAAAACATGGACAAGCTCTGGAACTAGAGGTAGGATCTGTTTGAATTGTAAAGGGAAAAAAAAAAAAATAAAAAAAATGAAAGGAGGATATATATATATATATATATATATATATATATATATATATATATATATATATATATATACACAGATTGGTTTTATGTGAGAAAATTGCCCCTACCTGGGGATTAGATGATAATACCAAATTACAAACACAGCTGTAGACTGCCATGGATTCCTCGCAATCTTCTTTTAGTGGCAGGACTTTCAGAAATACAGGTAGCACCTGATGAAAAGTCATAACAGAAGGAAAATTTTCCACGATTTAGAATGAGATTGTTCAAGTAATCCTGACATTGTTGGCCACTAAGATCCATTAGACCATTACAAGAAGCCAAAGCAGAAGAAATATCGAGATTATTAACCTGGTTCAGTGAAATAGACTGGGGGTTCACCATTATCATCCTTGCAACTGCCCCAGCTGCATTATCTCTGACGGCATCATCTGGTTCCGATTCTCCAAACAATGGGTAAAGCCAACGGAGTATGTCATTATAGTATCTGAACTAGATGTAAGGAAACAGTTCTGACGATGCAAAAACAAGGTTATTGGAGAGGTTGAGGAAAAATAGCTATTGGAAAAAACAACTAGTGCTGGCTCAAAGATCCCTGAATTCAAAGTAACTTCAACAGAAAAGAGTAAACAACTAAATGAAATCCTACACCCAAATAGAAGAGAGCATTTTCAAAAGAAAGGTACAAATAGGAAACCAATGTGGCAGAAGCTCCATGTCTTTTAAAAGGATACTTGAGAGTTGCCGCACCACCATTTTGCACAACTCACCAACACAAAATGCAGCATTTCTCCTATTAGTTGAGTCAGACGATGCTAGCTCTTTCAGTACCAAGGGCATCACATTCTGAAAAATGTTGCAACTCTCAGAAAAGGAGATGTGGAAATTGCACAAGGACCAAAAAAAAAAAAAAAAAAGGATGGATGAAACTCTTATGTCCGATGTTGTCAAAATCCTACAATTTAGGATTTGAGTCGAATCTTAAGCAAAATTATTTGAATCCCGCCATGAATCCCTTTTTAGGTGAATCGTATTGTTAGTTCCATGTTTTGAATCCTAAGATTTATGATCCAAATCCCAATTTGCAATTCAAATTGTACTTGTTCTCTTCTGTTTTAAGCTTTACTTGGCTTTCATTTTATGTTTTTAAATTGGTGGGGGCTTTAGAGATCAATTAAGAGATTACATGGAGGAGGTATAATAGTGCATATGGGTGGGAAATGGATGATTGATGAGTTCTTTTTTTTCTTTTCTTTTTTCTTTCTGATTTATTTATATTTGCAGATTTTCTTCAATTTTCTAAGGAAAAAAAAAAAAAAAAAATCTTACAATTTACGATACGATTCGCAATTCGATACGATTCAACCCTTACTACAATTTGTGATACGATTATGATTTTGACAAAGCTGCTTACGTCAATGTAGCTTGCAATTGGAGCTCCCATTTCTAGAGCAACTTCTGCAAGACAAGCAACCACCATGGTCCGATCTTGTGGAGGGCGTGAAGCTTTCTGCAGATACAAAATAATCAAATGGATAAAAGGTAATTATGCAAGAATGCAAGGGAGTTTCAAACAAGAAGTCTAGAAAATGCATCTTGCAGAAATATATAGTAAACCCACCGCAAACTTCATCAACGGTTCAAATAACTTCACAAAGATGGGCTGGAAATTAGAACCCATAGACTTTGCAAAAGCAGGAAGACGGTCAGATACTGCATCCATGAGCACTTCATCATGTTCAGCATCATCCTCAGTATCACTTTCAGATTCCACTTGCTGACAAGCGGACTCCTCACGCAACAGTACCAAAGTTGCCTCAACAAGCCGAGGCATGTCTGAAACCCAACCATATAAAGTTGATAGATAATTCCCAATCATGATTTACAAACACAATATGGAGCTAATTTTAATACATCAACTATGGGCAAATACAAAGTCACCCTTACAAGACTCAAAAGCTATGTATCGGCATTCCTTGATAATATCTGCTGTGTTCATGCATGCTTGGGCAACTACTTCTTTATCATCATCCTCAGCCATTGCCTTGATATAGATATTCATCACAGAGTCTACAGAATAAAAAAACTAGATTAGAGAGCCTAAACTAGAAAGAAGAGCATGCTAGAAGAGTAAACTGGGTTTTTTTGACCCGTCTTCGACCGGTCGTGAGCCCTGCTCGACCGGTCGTGGGCTGGTGTTCGACCAGTCATGGGTTCGAGTCGTGGTACGACTCAAAGTCCAGTGAGTTTGGGATAATTTATTCCGGGGTGCTCGACCGGTCGTAGGTGGCTCTCGACCGGTCGTGGACTCTCCACGACTAGTCGTGGGTTACACAATTTGTTCCGCGATTTTGCGCGAAACTGCGGATTTGAGTCCTTTCGCAACTGGGATGCGAAAGGGAAGTTTCCTAAACTATAAAAGGGGTTGCCTAGGGTTTTCTAGGTAATAACAAGAGGGTTTCCTAAAAACTTTACAAGGGATTTACTAAAGGGCTTAGGGCTATCAAAGGTGAGAGAGAGAGAGAGAGAGGAAGAGAGAGAGGAAGCTTATAGAAGGGAGGTTTTGCTCGTGAAGGTTATCTACGGTGCAATCTATATCTCAGCGCTTCTATGTCCTCGTAATCGGTTAGATTTCTCCATTTTCTCTATTTCTCTTATTGTTTATCCACTCCTGCGTGTGTGAAGAAAGTTGTAACGTTCTACTTCATAGTTGATTGTTGATCTAGACGAGGTCCTGTGGTTTTTACCTCTTTGAGGGTTTTCCACGTAAAAAGTCTCTTGTGTGGTGTGTGATTGATGCATTGATTGTTTTCATTGCTTTATTATCCATAATTCTGGTTTGTTCTAGAGGGCTAGATCCTAAGGTTTTGTGCAAGGCCCCCAACAAAGTGGTATCAGAGCTAAGTTCATTGAACGGGTAGGATCGGTTTTGAATTATGGAAGGTGGCTCATCAAGGATGATCAGCCTCAATGGTTCTAACTGGACCATATGGAAGGCTAAGATGGAGGACTTGCTTTATTGCAAGGACTTATATTCTCCAATTTTAGGCATATCAGCAAAATCCAAGGATATGACTGATGATGATTGGAAGAAGATAGACTGAAAGGCGGTGGGGTTTGTTAGACAATGATTGGATGATTCAGTGTTCCACCATGTGTCTACGGAAACCTCAGCCACTAGCCTATGATTGAAATTACAAGGGCTGTATGAGAGGAAGACAGCCGGTAATAAAATTTTTCTAATAAGGCGACTTGTGAATCTCAAGTTCAAGGATGGTGGTTCTGTGGCTGAGCACATGAATGAGGTTAGCAATATAGTGAACCAACTCACCTCTATGAAGATGGTCCTAGATGATGAATTGCAGGCTTTACTATTGCTTAGTTCATTGCCTGACAGTTGGGAGACATTGGTGGTGTCTCTAAGTAACTCCGCGCCAGGCGGAAAAATATCCATGGAACAGGTAACCAGTTGTCTCTTCAATGAGGAGACAAGGAGGAAGTCTCAGGGATCTACTCAGCAAGAGGCTCTTGTGACACAGGAATGGGGGAGAGGAAAGAACAGGAAGGGCGGGAATGCCCGAGATAAATCAAGAGGCAAGTCGAGTAATAGGAAAGATGTTGATTGCTGGAATTGTGGCAAGAAGGGCCACTATAAGCATGAATGTCATGGTAAGAAGAACGACAGGAAAGGAAAATGGAAGGAAGATGAATCAGATTCTACTGCGGTCGCTTCAGATGACGACATGGTAGTTATTCTTTCTGCAGATCTCGATGTATGTCTCACGGCTACGAGTCAGGACACCGACTGGGTGATAGACTCAGGAGCTTCTTTTCATGCGACTCCACACAGGGACTCCTTCACAAGCTACAAGCCAGGTGACTATAGGACTGTGAAGATGAGAAATTCTGGCGTATCAAAAATCGTGGGAGTTGGTGATATTTGTGTGAAGACCGGGCTACACATTGGTTCTCAGGGATGTGAGACATATCCCAGACCTTCGCCTCAACTTAATGTCGATGGGAAGGCTGGATGATGATGGCTATGAAAGCCAGTTTGCTGGTGGTTGGCGCTGGAAGCTCATCAAGGGTTCGCTGATCGTGGCCAGAGGAAAGAAGTGTTGCACCCTTTACAAGGCAAGTGTCAGTATGTGCAAGGGTGGGTTGAACGCAGCGGAAGATTCAGCTATTGACATATGACACAGGCATCTAGGCCACATGAGCAAAAAAGGGCTTCAGCTACTAGCGAGGAAGCGGCTCATTCCAAATGTGACAGGTACACCTCTCAAAACCTGTCTTGATTGTTTATCAGGGAAACAACATAGAGTTTCATTTGTTAAAATTGTTTCTCATGTTAATAAAGTACATGCATTAGATTTGGTTTATTCTGATGTTTGTGGTCCTATGATGACAAAAACCTTGGGTGGGGCATTGTATTTTGTTACTTTTATAGATGATGCATCTAGGAGGGTTTGAGTTTATGTTTTGAAATCCAAGGATGGGGTCTTTGGTGTGTTTAAATTGTTTCATGTTATGGTCGAGAGAGAGACAGGTAGATCATTGAAGTGCATCCGCACTGACAATGGTGGTGAATACATTGGCGACTTTCATGAGTACTGCAAGTCCCTCGGTATACGACATGAACAGACGGTTCCCAAGACCCCCAAGCATAATGGTGTAGCTAAGCGAATGAATCACACCATTGTAGAGAAAATCAGATGCATGTTATCTCATGCGAAATTGCCCAAGACGTTCTGGGGAGAAGCAATGCACACGGCGGTGTATTTGATAAACAGGTCTCCATCAGCCCCATTGAATGGAGAAGTGCCCGAGAAGGTGTGGACTGGACAGGATCCATCGTACAGTTATCTCAGGGTGTTTGGATACAAGGCATTCGTTCATGTACCAAAGGACGAGAGGTCCAAGCTCGATATGAAGATCAGGTAGTGTGTGTTCTTGGGGTACGGTGTATGAAAAAATTTGGTTACAGGTTATGGGATCCGACCAAGAGGAAGCTCGTCAGGAGCAGAGATGTGGTTTTCTTTGAAGATCAGTGTATAGAAGACATTGGTAAGCCAGAGAAGAACCAGCTTAGTTCAGGGGAGCTAGAGGACATGGATCCAGTTACCTTGAAAAGGCCAAGCTATATGTCCTAGAGAGGGGGGTGGGGGGGGGGGGGGGGGGTGAATAGGACTATGCCAAATTTAAAATAAAATCAGCGGAAATAAAATAAGCCAATAGCCTTACAATATGAATCAATTCACAAAGCTAAATTTAAATCACCTTGATAAATAGGTATCGAGAGATTGATGCAAATTCAGTTCTAAGGACAACCTTACACCATAATCAACAAGGGCTTATGGTAGGACAACCTTATTTCTAGAACCTCTTTGGATCAAGGACTCAATATTAATATAAGTAAATGAAATAGCAAGGAATTGTAATTAAATGCAGAAGAGTAAGATCTAAATTATTACAACAATTCCCACACTTGCTTGAAATGTAAATAATTACAACATTCACATCCACTTGTACATTCCACAAGATCGAATGATAAAAGATATGAAAATTAAGCAAGCATTCAAACCACAAGTCAAAGAGTTATAGTGGTTCGCTTGTTTGTACACCAACTGTTTTCCAACAGCTACAAAAAGCTACTCCACTCCTAATATCCTCACACAGGGGATATTAGCGTTCACTAACAAATAGGTTTTCACAGGTTCACCAAAAACCTTTACAATTGTGTCTTTTTCACTTGGGCTTACACAATTCAAAAACCCCTCTTTTCTGAGTTTTCTGGTTTTCCTCAGACAACCAATACAATGAGATTTTCTGGTTCAACCTCAAACAAAACCAGTATAATGAGATTTTTCTGGCTTAACCTCAAACAAAACCAAAAGTAAATGAATTTTACAGAATTGTAAAATACCTGGATTTCTCCTTTTCGTAGCAGCCGGTAGAACCAATCGGAGTAGATGATTTGAATGTCAAAGTTCAATTTCCAATACTCACATTCATAAGGTTCTAAATTCTAATTGATTTTAGATTTAACTCATTGGGCGTAGCTATATTTGATTTTGATTCCAAGAAGAAGGAATAAGATAATTCCTCTTTTCAAATAAGATTGGAATGTAGAAACAAAATCAAATTAAATAAGCTAGCAAAAAGGAATATTAAATAAGCACAATCTAGCTTAAAATAAACACAGACTTATCTCAGAGTGATCACTTGAAAATTCTTGAATCGAATGGAGTTGAGTTGAAGTTATAAAACTCTGAATTTCGTGTTCAATTTATAGAAGCAAAAATCGCTCCTACGAATGGTCTTAGAAACCTACGACTGGTCGTAGCTCTAACAGATTTTTGAAAAAATAAGCGCGATCTTTGAAAGCCGTTCCACGACTGGTCGTGAGTACCCTACGACTGGTCGTGGGTCACCTACGACTGGTCGTGGAGTGATTTCATTGCTGGACTTTAAGTCGTAGCTCCATGACTGGTCGACGAAGACGAGTCGAAGCCATTCCTACGACCGGTCGAAGGATCTCCAGGACTGGTCGTGGGGCGTACCAAATTTTGAAAAATCTTCAACTACTTAGGACTGGTCGTGGAATTTCTTAGACTAGTCGAACCAATGCTAGGACTGGTCGAACAAGAGCTAGGACTGGTCGTAGAATAGACCAACCTTGTGTAAAATAAATATTTGATTAATGTATCCAAAATGACCTACTTAAAGGGTCAACCTAAGGTCATTCAAACCTGAACCATGTCGTATGGACATTGAACTTCAACCATTCAACGAATGTAGATATTTGAATCATATCAGGCTTGAGATCTTGAACCATATCATACTTGAGATCTTGAACCATATCATGCTTGAGATTTGAACCATATCATGCTTGAGATCTTCATCAACATAGAACTAGTTCATGCGTTGTTTCTTCAGATTTGAACTTCAACATTGTAGCTTCTTGAGGCTTCAACATGTAGCTTCTTGAGGTGTCTTGAATTCCAATAAATGATCATACAAGTACAGGACACAGATAGACGTTTTGGCACACAAAATTTGACAACCAAAGGAGCATGAGATCATAACACTTACAATCTCCCCCTTTGTCAAATTTGTGACAAAACACCCAACTTATAATACTTCCAATTGAAACGAAGTACTCACAACAAGTTCAACAATAGAGAAGCATACAACTTATGATAAGTAATTACTAGCATCATTCTCATAACTAGCATCATTCTCATAACTAGCATCATTCTCATAAGAGAAACTTAACTCCCCCTGAGTAATAGAACTTAACTCCCCTGAGTAATAGGAGCATAATCATTATAATCAATAGGCCAAATAAAGCCACTCAAATAAAAGCCACTCCCAAAACTTCTCCCCCTTTTTGTCACAAAATCACAAAGGAAGAAGGGCAGAAACGAAAATGAATATAGCAGTTAGAATATAGATTCAAGAGAGCTTTAGTGCATAAATCAAAAAGTCAGTGAGCATGTAAAGTTCAGATAAAAAAAATATTACAGACCCATCAAAAATTCAGTCAGAACCAGAGGATGGAGCAGGATTAGAAGGATCAATTTTGTGTAAACCCTTAGCAATACGCCTCATATATTTGCGTAGATAAGAGAATTGCGTATCTTGGGTAACACAAATTTGAGCCACTTGCTCTTGAAGGGAATTCAATCTCTCATCAAAATCAGAGGGCTGAAAATCAGGATCATCAGCCGAGTCTGACTCAAGTTCTTCAAATAAATCATCCATATTCACGTCTTCAGTAGGATCACCAGCTTGCTCTGCATCTCCTGCTTCAGCACCACCGCTACCAGCATCCACTTGGCCATCAGCCAATTCTAAAGTCATCTTGTTAATATTGGAATTATTGAAGGGAGATGATGGATGGTTTTTTCTCTAGTAGGCCAACGAGCATATGATTTGCTAACATAGTCAATAAATAACCAAAGGGTATATCACTATGTCCAGGATGGTGACGAGACAGAATAATGGAATGACAAATTAAAGAAGGTAAAAAAAATTTTGCACCAGAGATGACAGAATGCAAAACACGAACCATAAAAGCCGTGAGTTCGGTTTTATTACCAGCACGTGGATAAAGATTAGAGATGAAAATCCTATGAAGTACTCTGTGTCTGGGTAACAAAAATCTTGAGGGAAGTGCATGACCTTTATGAGTCCAGTGAACATCCAAATTACATAAATCTCTAGTAAGCATTCTACGTTCAGATTCAGAGAGACTGTCATGTAAAATATTAATTGGAATGCTCTCATCATTGACAGGTATTTCCATAATATCAGCAATCAAATGTCGATCCACTAAAAACAATCCTTCTTGAGTATCAACTTTAAAAGTTAAATTCTCAAGAGAAAAATCACAGATACATGCAAACATGGATTGGGCAATGGACTGGTATGCAGCTCCACCCCAATGCAAGATGTTATCCCATCCCACAGATTCCAACAGAGGAGGGATACCAAATGAAGCAATGTGATTAACATTCACAGGACGTTCAACAATAACATTTCGCATACGCAAATCCCGAACATTAGGAGGATCATTTTCGGGAGACCGAAGATGACGTTGTACAATAGAAGCTGATCTAGAAGAAGAGGGACCTCTAGTAGTTTCTTTTTACCTCTAGCATCCATTTTCAATGGAGGATTTCAATAAACAACAAGATGCAAGATAAAAGAAATGGGTTTAGGTAGAACAGATTTTTCAAGATAAAAACCCAATCTTGCAATGAACGACCAATAGATTCTACAAGAATGTGATTTGAAACACTAATATCAAGAATCTACAATAAAAATGCAAAGGAACCACTAACCTTGAAGAACTAAGAAGGTGGGTTCGACCGGTCGTAGCTAGAGCCGTTGGTGGGAAAAAAAAATGAAGAAGAAGAGTCAAAATCCCAAATTAAAGTGAAATCCTGAGTTTCACGACCGGTCGTGTACACTCACGACTGGTCGAGTACGACTTAAAATTTGTAATTTTTTTTTAAATTTTTCAAATTTAAGCAAATAAATCATCAAACTTATGTACATTATGATACACCAAATCATGCAAATTCAATTTAAATTGCACATACCGAGATCAAACTTTAATTTATTAAACCTGCTTTTGTCGAGCGTTTAGTGAAAATGTCCGCAAGTTGAGTCTCGGTTGGAATGTAATCTAAATATATTACCTTTTCTTCCACTAATTCACGAATGTAATGAAATCTAATATCAATATGCTTAGTACGTGAATGCTGAACTGGATTTTTAGAGATATTTATTGCACTGGAATTATCGCAAAATAAAATCATAGAATCCTGAGTAATTCCATAATCGCTCAACATTCGTTTCATCCAAACAAGTTGAGTACATGCATTTCCAGCAGCAATGTATTCAGCCTCAGCTGTTGATAGCGATATAGAACTTTGCTTCTTACTAAACCAAGAAACAAGACAATTTCCAATGTAGAAACAACCACCACTGGTTGATTTCCTATCATCAATGTTTCCAGCCCAGTCAGCATCTGCATACCCGGCTAATTGAACATTAGTCTCATGTGGATACCAGAGACCCAGTTTAGTAGAACTTGCGACATATCGCATAATCCGCTTAACAGCAGTTAAGTGAGATTCTTTAGGATTTGATTGATAACGAGCACAAATACCAACACTCAAAGCGATATCTGGTCTACTAGCAGTCAGATAAAGTAAACTACCAATCAAACTACGATACAATTTAGGATCCACATCATTACCTGCAGAGTCTTTTGAGAGTCTCAAAGTTGTACTCATAGGAGTATCAAAATTTTTACCTTTCTCAAATCCAAATTTCTTGATTAAACACTGAGCATATTTGGTTTGAGAGATAAAAATTCCATCAGGTTGTTGTTTTACTTGCAACCCTAGGAAATAGTTTAATTCTCCAACCATGCTCATTTCGAATTTAGACTTCATCAAATCTGCAAACTCAACAGTCATATTAGTACAGGTTGATCCATAAATAATATCGTCAACATATATTTGGACCATTAGAATATCATCGTTATACTTCTTAACAAAGAGTGTCTTATCAACACATCCCATCTGAAAATTATGACTTAGTAAAAACTTAGTCAGTTTTTCGTACCATGCTCTGGGAGCTTGTTTCAGACCATAGAGAGCCTTCTTAAGACGATACACATGATCAGTAAATTTAGGATCTTCAAACCCTGTAGGTTGTTCAACATATACCTCTTCATGTAAATCACCATTCAGAAAGGCACTCTTTACATCCATTTGATAAATTTAATCTTTCTAAAACATGCAATGGAGATAAAAAGTCTGATTGATTCAAGACGAGCTACAGGGGCAAATGTCTCATTATAATCAATACCTTCAATTTGCGTATATCCCTGTACAACTAGTCTTGCTTTATTTCGAATAATATTTCCAAGTTCATCAGATTTGTTTTTGAAAATCCATTTTGTTCCAATAATATGTTTATCTTTAGGTCTAGGAACAAGGTACCAAACATCATTTCTGACAAACTGATTAAGTTCTTCTTGCATCGCAAGAATCCAGTTTTCATCCAAAAGTGCTTCTTTTACGTTAACTGGTTCAATCTGGGATGTAAAGCATACGTAGTTACATATGTCCTCTAATTGTCTACGAGTGCGCACACCAGTGAGAGGGTTTCCAAGTATTTGAGAAGTTGGATGATCTTTAACAGTCCTAAATTCAGAATTAGGTTCACTTGATGAAGTTTCTTGTTTTTCAAGTATAAGCACTTCATCATTATCTGAACTAGGAACAGGTGTATTCAAAAGATCGTCAATCACAACATTTATTGACTCTTGAATCACACCGGTCCTGTTGTTCAGAACACGATATGCACGACTGTTTAAAGAATATCCTAAAAAGATCCCTTCATCACTTTTAGTGTCGAATTTTCCCAAATTTTCACGGTCACGCAAAATATAGCACTTGCTGCCAAAAACTCGAAAGTATTTGACAGAAGGCTTTTTCTCAAACCACATTTCATAAGCCGTTTTATTATTAATTTACAGATATAAACACGGTTAATAATGTAGCAGGCTGTATTCACTGCTTCAGCCCAGAGATTCCTAGGGAGCTTCATGCTATTTAACATAACATTTCCCATTTCTTGAAGCACTCTATTCTTTCTCTCTACAATTCCATTTTGTTGAGGAGTTTTAGGTGCAGAGAATTCATGCGATATTCCCTGATCGCTACAGAATTTCTCAAAACCGCTATTTTCGAATTCGGATCCATGATCACTACGGATCTTGATGACTTGAGAACATTTTTCAGTTTGAATCCGTTTTATAATCTTTTTCACTTCATCAAGGGTTTCTGATTTGTCTCTCAAGAATGAAACCCAAGTGAATCTTGTATAATCATCTACAATAACTAAGATGTATTTTTTGCCACCTCGACTTTCCGTTCTTGTTGGTCCTATAAGATCCATGTGGAGAAGCTCGAGTGGTCTTGTGGTGGTATTGGAGTTCACCTTTTTGTGAGAGCTCCTAGTTTGTTTACCATACTGGCATTCACCACAAATCTTGTCTACTTTTTGCATCTTAGGTAGACCTCTAATTAGTTCACCTTTGCTCAATCTGTATAAATTTCGATAGTGTACATGTCCGAGGCGTTTATGCCATAATTCTGTCTCATCGGTATGGACCATGTAACACGTTTGTTTAGATGAGCTACTATCGCTTACTATATAGCAGTTTTCAGAAGTTCTGCGACCAGTTAATATTACAGAACCCTTTTCATTTATTATTTCACAACCTTGATTAGAAAATTTAACATTATGGTTGTTATCGCATATTTGAGATATGCTCAACAGGTTGTGTTTTAAACCCTCAACATATAAAACATTTTTAAATAAGGGAAGGTTATAGAGTTGGACCGTACCTTTGCCAATAATCTTGCAGTTGCTACCATCACCAAATGTGACTGACCCATCAGTCATATCTTTAAGATCGGTGAATAGTGCTTTGTCGCCTGTCATATGTCTGGAGCATCCACTGTCTAGGTACCATTTCGAATGGCTTGTAGCTTTGAAAGCAGTGTGAGCAACCAAACAGGCAACCTTAGGAACCCATTTCAGTACTGTTTGGGTTTAGGAGAATAATTGGTCTTCTTATGTTTATAGTTGTAAGAGTGACCTACAGAATTAGATTTTAATAGCTCCTTAAGTAAATCAATAATTTTTTCAGCTAGTGGGTTTCGAATCTGATTTTTAAAATAGCTGCTTTTGGGTTTAGGAAAAGTTTTTGTATTTTTAGAAAAAACTTGACTAGTACCTTTTCCTTTTGAGTTAGAAGTCTCTCCTTTCACAAAATTGGAAGGAGTATTCTTCTGTTTAGGAGATGTGTTTTTATCATAACCCAACCCGGATCGATCGCCACATTTTCTTGATCCGGATAACAATTTTTCTAATTTTGGATCACCTTGGGCATATCTCCATGTGTCCTTCAAACTCAAAGAGAAGATACTTCATTTTTAAGTTTCTCATTTTCAGATTTCAAATTTTCAATTAGGGAGGTTTTGAATTCTAGATCACACTTAGACTTTTCAAAACTATCTGAAATTTGAGATTTTTCTAAAATAAGAGTTTCAAAACATTCTTTAAGTTTATAAAACTTTTCTTTTTGAAGTTTAAGTTTGACAGCAATTTTACAACTTTCCTTATATAAGGCATTGTAAGCATCTTGAGATCTTCATCATATTCATGATCACTATCCAAATTTTCTTCACTTGTTGAATCATCGTGATCGGAAAAAGTAAACTTGGCTAGAGTCATAAGGGCCTTAAGTTCACTGCCCGACTCGGTTTCTGAATTTTCTGACTCAGAAGAGGCTTCAGAATCAGACGATTCATCCCAAGTAGCCAACATACCCTTCTTTTGAATCTGTCCTTTTTAGGACATTTGTTTGCTAAATGCCCATATTCTTGACAGTTGTAGCATTGACTATCTTTCAATGATTTCCAAGTTTTAGACTTAGGTTTGGAACGTTTCTTTTCATTTCCCTTTGAAAATCGACTCTTTTCTTACTTTTGAAAATCTTATAAAACTTTTTCGCCAAAAGGGCCATATCATCTTCAGACTTTTCTGAATCTGAATTTTCTTGAGTAATACTTTTAGATGACTTCAAAGCAATAGATTTACCTTTAGGAGCTTTAAAACTTAATTCATAGGTTTGTAAAGAACCAACTAATTCTTCTACCTTCATATTATCCGTATCACGAAGTTCCTGGATTGCGGTTACCTTAGAATTGAACCGTTCAGGAAGAGAGCGTAGTATTTTTGCACACACTTTACTTTCTGGGATCTTATCGCCAAGACCCCACATTGAGTTTACAATGTCATTCAATCTAGTGTAAAAGTCCATAAACATTTCATTTTCCTCCATATGAATTTCTTCAAATTTAGTTGTGAGGAGTTGGACTTTAGATTTCTTGACAATTGATGTACCTTCGTGTGTCATTTCTAAAATATCCCAGGCTTGCTTTGCAGTATCACAGGATATGATTCTTTTGAACTCATCCGGTGATAGTGCGCAAGTGATTGCATTTAGTGCTTTAGCATTAGCACTACTCTCATTTTTCTGAAGTGTGGTCCATTGGTAATACGGTGTAACTTTCATAGATTTTGAACCATCAACACCAGTTACTTCCATGATAGGAGGTTTCCATTCAGTTACTGTGGCTTGCCACACACTTTCATCCATTGATTTGAGGAAGATCCTCATTCTGGCTTTCCAATAGGCATAGTTGGAGCCATCAAAGGGAGGAGGTCTAGTAACTGAAAGGCTATCAAAATTTGACATCTTTTTATATAGCTTAGATCGTTAGCTCAGGAAATAAATCCAAATAAAAAGCAACAAAATGAGCTATTAGGCTTTGATACCACTTGAAAAGGCCAAGCTATATGTCCTAGAGGGGGGGGGGGGGGGGGAATAGGACTATGCCAAATTTAAAATAAAATCAGCGGAAATAAAATAAGCCAATAGCCTTACAATATGAATCAATTCACAAAGCTAAATTTAAATCACCTTGATAAATAGGTATCGAGAGATTGATGCAAATTCAGTTCTAAGGACAACCTTACACCATAATCAACAAGGGCTTATGGTAGGACAACCTTATTTCTAGAACCTCTTTTGGATCAAGGACTCAATATTAATATAAGTAAATGAAATAGCAAGGAATTGTAATTAAATGCAGAAGTAAGATCTAAATTATTACAACAATCCCCACACTTGCTTGAAATGTAAATAATTACAACATTCACATCCACTTGTACATTCCACAAGATCGAATGATAAAAGATATGAAAATTAAGCAAGCATTCAAACCACAAGTCAAAGAGTTATAGTGGTTCGCTTGTGTGTACACCAACTGTTTTCCAACAGCCACACAAAAAGCTACTCCACTCCTAATATCCTCACACAGGGGATATTAGCGTTCACTAACAAATAGGTTTTCACAGGTTCACCAAAAACCTTTACAATTGTGTCTTTTTCACTTGGGCTTACACAATTCAAAAACCCTCTTTTCTGAGTTTTCTGGTTTTCCTCAGACAACCAATACAATGAGATTTTTCTGGTTCAACCTCAAACAAAACCAGTACAATGAGATTTTTCTGGCTTAACCTCAAACAAAACCAAAAGTAAATGAATTTTACAGAATTGTAAAATACCTGGATTTCTCCTTTTTCGTAGCAGCCCGGTAGAACCAATCGAGTAGATGATTTGAATGTCAAAGTTCAATTTCCAATACTCACATTCATAAGGTTCTAAATTCTAATTGATTTTAGATTTAACTCGTTGGGCGTAGCTATATTTGATTTTGATTCCAAGAAGAAGGAATAAGATAATTCCTCTTTTCAAATAAGATTGGAATATAGAAACAAAATCAAATTAAATAAGCTAGCAAAAAGGAATATTAAATAAGCACAATCTAGCTTAAAATAAACACAGACTTATCTCAGAGTGATCACTTGAAAATTCTTGAATTGAATGGAGTTGAAGTTATGAAAACTCTGAATTTCGTGTTCAATTTATAGAAGCAAAAATCGCTCCTACGACTGGTCTTAGAAACCTACGACTGGTCGTAGCTCTAACAGATTTTTGAAAAAATAAGCGCGATCTTTGAAAGCCGTTCCACGACTGGTCGTGAGTACCCTACGACTGGTCGTGGGTCACCTACGACTGGTCGTAGATCCCTACGACTGGTCGTAGGACCAGTGATTTCGTTGCTGGACTTTAAGTCGTAGCTCCACGACTGGTCGTGGACGAGTCGAAGCCATTCCTACGACCGGTCGAAGGATCTCCAGGACTGGTCGTGGGCGTACTAAAAATTCTGAAAAATCTTCAACTACTTAGGACTGGTCGTGGAATTTCTTAGACTAGTCGAACCAATGCTAGGACTGGTCGAACAAGAGCTAGGACTGGTCGTAGAATAGACCAACCTTGTGTAAAATAAATATTTGATTAATGTATCCAAAATGACCTACTTAAAGGGTCAACCTAAGGTCATTCAAACATGAACCATGTCGTATGGACATTGAACTTCAACCATTCAACGAATGTAGATAATTTGAATCATATCAGGCTTGAGATCTTGAACCATATCATGCTTGAGATCTTGAACCATATCATGCTTGAGATCTTCATCAACATAGAACTACTTCATGCGTTGTTTCTTCAGATTTGAACTTCAACATTGTAGCTTCTTGAGGCTTCAACATGTAGCTTCTTGAGGTGTCTTGAATTCCAATAAATGATCATACAAGTACAGGACACAGATAGACGGTTTGGCACACAAAATTTGACAACCAAAGGAGCATGAGATCATAACACTTACACTCCTCCCGTGGTGCCTGATGATGGGGGAGTACAATAAGGTGCAGAGGACGAGGGAGTTCCTTCAGAAGATGGACCAGGGGAGCAGCCCCCACTTGATCCACCTGTTGAGCCACAGGTGAGGAGGTCATTTAGGGACAGACAGCCATCCAAGAGGTACTCGCCACATGAGTACATTATGCTGACTGATGGGGGAGAGCCAGAAGATTATTCTGAGGCCCTAGCCGACGAGCATAAGGGGGAGTGGTTGAAAGCGATGCAAGAGGAGATGAAATCCTTGCATAAGAACCACACCTATGATATGGTGAAACTGCCTAAGGGCAAGAAGGCACTGAGCAACAAGTAGGTGTTCAGAAAAAAGATCGAGCAGAAGAATTCACAGACGAGGTTCAAGGCCAGACTTGTGGTGAAAGGTTTTGGTCAGATGAAAGACATAGACTTCGAGGAGATATTCTCACCAGTGGTGAAGATGACATCCATACGGGTGTTGCTTGGGTTGGCGGATAGCATGGATCTGGAGATAGAGCAGTTGGACATTAAAATTGCCTTTCTCCATGGTGACCTGGAAGAAGAGATCTACATGCACTAACCAGAGGGGTTCGAAGTCAAGGGCAAGGAGCATGTAACGCCCTGAAAATCGGGGGTCGAGCATAAACTCAACTCCCGAGTTTCAGAACATCACTTATGCAACAAAATGAATGATGATTGAATGTTGACTGTATTCGTGCATTGAACATGAGTGAGATTAAGCCAAAACAGCATATCATACTCTAGAGATAGTTAAGTTTGCAAGCGGAAGACTGTGATAGATAGATAAAATATATAACTTATGATGAGTCTCCAGAGTGTGATAACATTACTAGGTTAAATAAATACAAGTGCAGTTCTAAATTTACCAAATGTGAGGAAGTGTAATGCCTTCTATCCCAAGAACCATAACCCCGTCAATACTATACCAGGTCTTCATTGGCCTGTCAGAAAGTTACATGTAGGAGAACTCCTCCTCCACATCATAGAAGTCTGGTTCTGCTTCATAAGCATCGCCATCACCTGAAACTCAACAAATCTGGTGGGTGTTCGGAACACCGTCCCGTAACGTGGGAGTGAGTGATCAACTCAGTGGAACAGAAAAGCATAGGTTAACATGTTATCAATTCAATCAAGCAGTAATGATAAAGCAGTACAAATCAAACAATTCTAACTACTCTTATTAAATGCAAGGATGAAATGACATGATGCTGTATGCCCTTGCCAAACCACTCTCAAGCGACATCATCTTACGTTTGCGAATGCTTAACTCCCTTAGTGCGCCACATCTACAAAGCACATGCGGTGCGATGATGCTCATGATTACCAAGTTTTTATTAGTCCATTTCAAACAGCAGTATTGGGAAACTAAGGTACCTCCCTTGTATCATTCCCAAACATGATCCATTCTAGGGTCGTCAATCCTAGTGATTCTCATACGATATTATGGTTTGAGAGGCGTAGTGAAGGCATCGCAAAGGGCTCGTCACCCGTCAGCGCGGATACAGATCTCACCGTATGCGGCTCAATTGCTGGCCGTCAGCTCGAGTACAGGTCTCACCGTACTCGGCTCAATCACTAGCCGTCAGCTCAAGTACAGGTCTCACCGTACTCGGCTCAACTCACACTCTAGTTGCTGTGAAAGACTCGTGGCCAATCACAGACACTTGGAGTACACTCGATGATACTATGGAGGACTCGTCGCCCGTCAGCACGAGTATAGATCTCACCGTACTCGGCTCTCGCCGAAGTATCGACAGCTCGAATACAGTGTCCCATACCACTATATTCGGCTCACGAGTTGGTTGCGCAATGGTCACTACGGGGAGGCACATGGCCCCAGCGTAGGCCGACAGCTCGACCACGGTGTCCCATACCACCATGCCCGGCTCATGCGTCTTAGCGGATCGAGGTACCATGGTTAAAAGGGGGTTTCACTGGTAAGTTTGGTACCCTAGGTTTAAGCAGTAGCGTCCAAACAGGGTGAACATACATAAGGCAGATCGGGTTACTTGACGAGCTCGACTAGCACGATCGCCCGTTGAGCTGCACGACATGAAGTGCATAAACAACTTCGTGTGGCCTAGCCACTGCCGATAGGCAACGCACGACTCGAGTTCGTCGAACACATCCCACGTGGCAAATGAATCTCAGCCACGAGTTTAATCCTGTTACCGATTGCCTGGACTATAATCATAGCCCCAAACACAATCAATTACAGATAGATAAAGCAGTAATGGATCAGGATTCAAATCATACAATCAATCTGGTATTATCCGTTTAGGGCTGCTAGGGCTGTTGCACGCACTCGTTGCTCCGCTCCTCCATCACCCATGACGGATCATACAACGTAAATATAAATTTAAACATATGCATTACATAGTTAAAATCATAAAGCAGTTGAGCATATTATGAATCACAACACAAGCATGAGTTTGTACATGTTCAATTCCTAATCACACAACTATCAAAGGAGATCATACACATAGTTAAAAGAGGTTGAGAATCATATCTCAACACCCTTTTACATTACAATTTGCTAACTACTACTCATTCAGACATTTCAAGAAACACTTAAACAAACATACATCAACATACATGACATATGTCGATCACATAGGCATCAGGCCAAATCCTTTCACTAGGGAGTTGCCCCAATCATAACACGCGTATACCCACGACGGATAGTCATGGCAAGCAGGAATCCAAGTTCCATATCCATTCAGTCATTTCCACAAACACTTGGGCCACACATTTTAGCATATATAGTGTATAATGGCCGTGGCGTGATTTAGGGCAAATCCTTTCGTCAAAGGGGTATCGCCAATATAACAATCATGAATCCATGACAATTAGTCATGGCGAGCATGAATGAGATTCCATACTCATTCAGCCATTTCACAAACACTTAGAATACACTATTACAACATACATGGTGTATGTTAGTAAAACATGTATTAGGGTTATCCTTTAGCCAAGCTAGTATTTTATCCATGTATAATATATTACTACAGCAAATAATCATGATACATACATCTCCAAAATTTATACGTATACAGTATTTCTAGAATACACAATTTCAACATACGTAGCATTTACAAGTGAACATGTATTACGGCGATCCTTTCGCCAAACTAGTATTTTATCCATATATAGTATAATCATACATTAAATAAACATGTCAAACACTTCTCCAAAAAAAATACGTATACGGTATTTCTACGTATACCTAGAGTATGTGAAATTCCATATTCTACAACGTTAATCGAAACAGGGAAACGGAAAGCACTTTGTACATGTGCAATTGCATGCAGATCATGAATCTATCATTATCTGACATTGAAAGCGTTGAAAACCCTAACCTATACACCTAAAGTCCGCACCTTTTGTCGTAGAATCGTAACGGAGTTGATAGGTTCGCTAAGCTTCCGTATTCGGCAGTTTGACAACCTAGAGAACGAAATAGGTTAGCTATTTCACAACCTACAACAGTCTAAACCCCAAAACAGATTAGGGTTAGGGTTTCTTACCTAGAAACGACACCGGAAACGCCGGAAAAATCTCTGGAAGGGGCGGTGCAGCCCGTGTGGTGGCAGGGAACGACAGCAGGGAGATTCTCCCACTTCTCCCTCACTTTCTCTCTCTTTTCCCTCTCTCAATTCTAAATTCGTATGGCTACCATGAGAGAGGGTTTAAGGTCCTTATATAGTCTCAAAACTCACCGAAATAGACTCCTGTTCAAGGGTTACTGCTAATATAGGTAATTCGTCACTTTTCCAGCTCAAAAAGAGAGGTTCTGGTGGCCCTCCTTGAGCCAAACGTCAGACTTAAGCTCACCACACATGGATCTATGAGGGATTACGTTTTCGACTCGATCGGATTCCCAGATCGCACGTGGCGGACCACTTTCAGTTCAACGGTCAGTTGGCCACGATCCGAAATTCCAAGTACATGTAAATGTTCCTGAAATTTTTCCTGATCCGAGGGGGTGTAATTGGTCTGATTCTGACGGTCTGGTTGCTTAATACTGATGCGCAAGCGAATGGTGCCAGATCACTATTCCAGATATTTTAATTTCAAAGGGAATAGGTTTTTCACACTCCCTCGCTCCGGATCGAAACGAATGGCCGTGGGACATCGGAATCATCTGATTTTTGAGATGATTGTCAAGCCCAGAGGGGCGGTCCTAGTTCCTTAGCTTCGTGTTAATCGGACTCCCGATGTGCGGTCTAGACCTAATACGAAGTTTCGTTTCATTCCCGAGAGCAGCCGGGAAATGAGTTTGGTTCTAAACTTTAGGGTAAGCTAGAGTCATAGATTTTGCAAGTTTTGGGTCTTGCAGATCGTATTTAAAGCGATCCCAACGGATTTCACGGCTAATCGAGTTTTGCACTTATTTAACTTGTTAAATTTCTAAAGGATTTAATCCTAATGTTTTCTGGTTGAGATGGTACTTAGGCCTTTGCAGTTTGTAGATCAAGTGATCCAAGTTTTACTACATAGCTAGTTTAAGATAGTGTCTAGGGCGAAAGTGCTTTGAAAATTGAAAGCACAAGGTAGAGAAGGGTGGGATTTGTGAAGGAAATGGGTTCAGAAGCGATTTTAGAGTGGGGTTCAGTTCTGACGAAATAATAAGGTGTTAGGAGCAACCCATCGCCTAAGGACATCTAATCCCAGGTTGGCAAAAATCCGGGATGTTACAGAGCATATGGTGTGTAAGCTGAGGAAGAGCTTGTATGGGTTGAAACAAGCTCCACGACAATGGGTATGACAGAACAGAGTCGGACCACTGTGTGTTCAGGCGCAAGTTCTCAGATGGTGATTTCTCACTGCACGCAACAAGACTGTTGTACGCCTCATAATGGATTTTAGGTCCACCATTGCGCAGATCCTATGTCGCACCATGTGCAACAGATATCTTCAAATACTTGTTGACTACCTAAGAAGTTCTTGATCTTCTATTGGCTCTCAAAGTTTGTGTATGATGCAAATGAAGAGTAAAAAGTGGTATTTATAGGAAACCACACGTGTGAACCCTATTTCTTGCACAACACCTCCTTATTGCGTGAATCTCAAAACCCTATTGCACCCCATGTAATGGACCATTATCAATACTCTATTGTGCAATCAACACATCGCCATTGCGCCTAACGCAATGGACCTTCATCAGTACTCTATTGTGTGACGTGCAACCAAAGTACATTGATTTTTAATTTCTCGTTTCTTCTTAAATTTTTGCTCTAACAGATGTCTCCTTGGTCTTTCATTTAATATTCTCTTCTAGGTTAAATGGATGATCAACACATATTTTAAAATTTATTTCGTATAATCCATTGGATGTATGGTATGCCTGTTGAGTTATTGGTCCGCGTAATAAACCCGGGTCCGGCCTACCATATAAGCAGTGTCACGCCCCAAACTCAAAAATTGGGCTAACGAAATTCTCGATCACCGAATCCGATGCCGACAGCCTCCGTAGTACCCCATTCTCGGCTCCCGACACCCATATGCCAGATTCCGATCCTGGGATCCTACAAGGAGGATTTTCAATTTAATTTTTTTTTGTAAAGGATCATAACCACAAGCATAACCAAGTCACAAAACAACATCACCACATATCCACTATAATAAACCATTTGAGTACAATGCGGAAAGGAAATATACAGGTATAATAAAACTCTAGAAAGATCGCCGCACACTCCCGCCTTAGCGCTGCTGCTTCCTAGCGTCGCCTGCACGCAACATTTGTGCATAAGCTTACAACGAAGCATAGTGGGTGTGTGCATGTGTGCGTAATGCATGTACCAAGCATACGATATCAGAGTAAGCAAAAACACTGGCAAGTCCATGAATGCTATCAACCATACCAAGGCTATGCGATGCAAGGCCTACGTAGCCAAATGTCATATGCAAAATGCAACGCATGCATGTCAGTCCTCATCAAGCCCACATGTCAATATAGTTCATCTCTGGAACATCACTGGGGTCTAGTACACTCCACACTGGTTGTCACCTCCTTAGCCGTACAACCAGCGAGTGGAAAAGACCTCACTACTCGCCTGACCAGTAATCTGCCAATACCTACCCAGCTCGTCGATAACAGACCCATTTACGAGTTGGTCAGACTCAAACTACCTTACAACCCCCTTCACTCGGGCGGATAAGGCCACACCCCCTTCACAACCGACCACAACATAGTGGGAAACGTGGTCTACTGGTATTCGGTGCTCGTGAGCTCATGTATCAACTCAGTCTAGACGTTGGAGTATCTCCTGGTACTAAAAGGGTTATGAGACTTTTACCTAAGGACATTCTAAGCGCCCACAGTGGTAGAACCAAATATTTCTGGTATCCAATTTGACCATCCACGATATGCCTGTGGAGGCCATAACCCTGATATCGCTAGGGCGCCAAGTGATCATGTCACACAAAATGTGAGATGCATGACTCATACCATCTAGTCATGCATCAAACCTACGTGTACCGTGCGATCATGTGGGACAACTCCGTCACACAAGGAGTCTCCTAAATAGCTCAGCCCAATGGAAAATGCTATGACCAATCATTCCTTATAACAGACATACAAATGATGCATATGAACATGTATCATGATGTAATACTAAGCATGTTCTCATTGTATCCTACTAGACTAAGTACACTAGCATGATTATCAGATATAAACAATAATCGGCATAAATACATGGTGGGGTCCACAGAGGGTCGGCGGATTTAGTACAAACATTCAGATAGGCTTTAAACAGTGGACATACCAAACCTGATACTGCATATTCTTTCATCTACGGCAAGGGGTGATGATGTACTCTCCTATAGATAATGGATGGCCTAGGCGTCATACTTGCATCAAGAATAGGCGTCATGGGTGAGTTTAATGGCTATACAACAAGGTGAGTTGAGAGGGTGAAACTATGTACAACAAGCGGGCTTCCTCACCCTCTCTTATCATGCAAAAAATTGGGCCCTCCTATGGGGCCCGATCCGTACACAAGGTGGGATCTAAGGTTTGGATAATTCCTTCAAGGTATGATGGAAAGCACCATCATCAATGGGGGCCCAACGGTTTGGGTTAACCCAATTAGGGGAGATGGAAGGTGGGCTTAATAATGGGCCCAAGGGAGGTTTACAACGGTGGACATTTAACCCCAATTGCCTCCTAGGCTGGGTCTCTTGGAATAAGAATCTGAATCACGACGGGGCCCTCAGCCCTCCAAATATCTAGAAAACGGATGGACAGCGTGCGCACATCACTCACACATGGTGGGCCTCACAAGGCAGCCCACTACCCTTAAAAAAGGGGGGAATAGTATGTATATAACACACATCATAGTGGGCCTCACAAAGCAGCCCACGGTTGGGTGTATAACCTAAAAATTGGGGTGGGCCTCTCAAGGCAATGGGGCCCACGGCCCTAAAATGAATGGACAAATGTGTAGTACATACATCATGGTGTAGGGGGCCCTACAAGGCACTAATGGGCCCCACACATGCTGGACAACATGAATATAACATACATACATGAAGGTGGAATGAATGGACTTCCAGCGAATGGACGACCTGGAAAAATACATACACCTCATGGTGGGCCTACACATTACAGATGGGCCCCACTGGATGGACAGTGTGTGTGTATAACACATGCATCACGATGGCTAGCTGCTGGATGGTCAATCCAACAACGTCCTGGCCCAGCTGGGGGTCCAGGCAGTGGAGGGCCTGGACTGAAACACATACATGGTGGGTCCCACTGGATGTGGGCCATCCAGGAGGTGGACCGGCCGCTGGCCTCCCACAAACATCATAGTGGGCCTAAGGAGGTCCCAATGGTAACGACAGCTTCACTGTTTTCCTACAATGTGGTCTGCTGAGCATTGGATCTAATCATTCTCAGGCCCATGGCTTGGAATGATATGAAAATTCTGGATGGACGGTGTGTGGATAGAATACACATCACGGTGGGGTCCATGCAGGTGGGCCATCCTGCCAAAGATCGGACTGGTATGTTTTCCTTTCATCCAGGCGGTCCTGCATGACCGACCAGTCATGCAGGCCCATCCTTGCCCAATCAGGGCAGTCCACTTGTTGAACAGCAGGGATGAAATACATACATCATGGAAAGGTCCACGGATGGGTGGGCCACCCAACCCTGAATCAAGCAAATATTGGTGTTTTCCTTCAACCAGGCTTGTATGACCTGACCGGCCATACAAGCCCGATTTGGCTAGCAAGATGGTCCCTGCTTGGTGGATGGTTAGATATCCCCCTGGATGGACAACGTAAATAAAATATATACATCATCAGGGTGAGCCTTCAATAAGGGGGGGGGGGGGGAGGGAGAGGAGAGAGAGAGAGAGAGAGAGAGAGAGAAGAGAGAGAGAGAGAGAGAGAGATACGTGTGATGGGGGAGCTCCGCCATTATGAACTCCCCTAAAGGTGTAAATACAATACATACAACATGTTGGGTCCTGTAGACACTGAAAAAATGGCGTCCACGTTGTCCGGTGAAAAAATGTTGTCGTTGGGATGTTGGGGGTGATTAAGCTGATTTGGTGATTGTTGGAGTCGCCACTAGCCGAATGATCTCAAAATCCCGCGGTCGGCTAGAACCACGGAATACATAAAGTTGGAGAAATCCGAAGATTCTCCGACCTTAGATTGACTCCTGGTCTGCGATCTGGGATTCTGGGTAAGGGACCTCGGTTACAAAGAGGGAAGGTGTTAGGCACCCTCTCTGCCCGTACAAGTGTACGGTCTCGACTTAGTGTGGTAAAAATAATCTCAAGGGATGATGATGATGCTATGGTCATGATGGGACTAGTCACACGTGGATTTCTGATGTAGCAGGATCCGAATATTTCGGCAGGCTACAGAGCATACGTCCGACAATATGTCTAGAGGGCGGATGTGATGATGCTTATGCAAAAAGATAAGAAAAGTGGACTAGATCACTAGGAATTTTTGATGTGACAGGATCCGGTGTACGGCAAGTCACAGAGCATACATCCACTAGAGATCTAGAAAAGCAAGGGGGTTGAGAAAGGGAGTATATGTCATGTTGAATGCTTGTAGGATGATAGATCTTTGGCTTGATTCTTGAATAGGCTAAGACATGAGCTGAACCATGATCATTTGGGCTAGGCTTTTTGGAAAGGTTGAGGTGAAGGCTGGGAGATGGCTTGGAAAACTTGGGCTTGAAGGCTTGGGAGCTCCTTCCCTTCCTTCACTCTCTCTTCCCACTCTCTCTCTCTCTTCTCTCTTCTCTCTCTCTTTCTCTCTCTTTCTCTCTCTCTCTTTTCTCTCACTCTTCTCTCTCACTCTTTCTCTCTCACTCTCTCCCTCTCTCACTCTCATCCATGTGTTGAAAATGAAAGGGGAGAGGCTATTTATAGCCCTCTCCAATGGTTTTTGGTAATTTAAGGATAAGAGGGGGGGTAAATGCTGACGTGGCACATGGTGATTGGTGGGAGAGAGAGAGAGATGCCACATGGCATGCTCCCATTAGCTATGGAGGCCGGGTAAAATTGTAAATAGTGGAGATGGGAGGGAGGGGTAAATTCCAGGAAGAGTTGACTTTGGACGCTGGGACAGCTGTCCTGCTCAGGCTGCACGCGGCGGTACTCCGAGTACCGCCGGCGGTAGCCTGAGTACCGCCCGGACCTGGCTGAGTCCGAAACTCGTGTGGCTGACTCAGCGCACACTTTTTGAGAGGAGGTGGTAGTTTGACTACCGCCGGCGGTAGTCAAACTACCGCTTCGGTACAACTTTCCCGAAATTCATCCGGTGGGTCCTTTTTGGGTTCTTAGAGTGAAACAAAGTCGCTTTGGATATTCGGCTCAAAATGGCTCGAAATTGCCTCAATTGTTACCCAAAAATGACCCGAGAAATGGATCGGTTTTGGACCTGGTCTGGATTGAATGATGGCTCAGGTTAGGGTTAGGGATATGATCATGGTTCTCGGATTGTCTTAACAAATCAAGATGTTAGCCTGGGTGGGGTGTCTACAGAATCTTTGACCGAGTGTTGAGGTGGGGGTCTCCGAGTTCCAAGCAACCGAAGGTCAAAGCAAGTGGACACCCCACCCTTCTGGTCAGAATGAAGGGTAGCGATTCAAATCTATTGCTTACCATTGTATCATTGTCAGTCGACTGTTTGGAAAAGGATGACTTGCACATACCACGAGGGTTGAGAAAAATGTTGTGCTTGCCTCCTGCGCATTCGTCGCGGCTTTACGGATCACCAATCACAACCCTTTCACATCGGATTGTTTACAGCATTGGAGGGTAAGTCTGAAAAGTAAGGGTCTCTGCGCATTTGTCGCGGCTTTATGAGGATTCCCGTACTGTTAGGTATGTTGTTCCTTTGCTATGTAATCACCCCAAGAATGTTTGTTCCATTTGATCGTCAAAGTGGTTAGCTGCCCTGCGCGTTGGTGAGGCCTTACGGGGAACTCACTACGCCGACTTGGACTCGATCAAATTTTGCGAGCATTCCGGGCTAGGTATGTGCAGGTAATCTGTTTGCCATGCAATCTGCTGAGTCTGACACTTTGGTTACAATGGATCGTCTTCACTTCGAGTTTGATTATTCTTTCCAGAGATAGATCCACTCATCTTACTAGCATTTGTACGGCTGTCCAGATATAGAGATCTGGCCAATCGTACATATATCATGTACAGACTCGATCGTCCTTCGGGGAAACCGGAAGAGATCGAATCTTATTTAGCTATGTGCACTGTCCGCAACTGGAGAATATGGAAGATTCCTCAGTGTACTGCGCGACGCGTGCGTTTTTTGAAAACTATCCTCTTTAGAGCTAGGCTCCTTGAGGGTTTTATTTAAAGCTTTTTTTTTTTTTTTTTTGGAAAATATCCGTTCGATCTCGCGGGTGGGCGTCGTCGTTCGGTTTTTATTTTTGCAAGTTAAGTAAACAGTCGCGTTGCCTCCACTAGTGAGTTGGTGGGGCTAACGGTTTTTATTTGAAAGTCAGATGGCCTCCACTAATAAATTAATGGGGCTAATGATTTTTATTTGCAAAAAAGGTCAGATGGCCTCCATTAATAAATCAATGGGGCTAACGTTTTTTAGAGAAAGCAAACCTTTTGGGCCTATACTTACTGGGGATTTATTTATTTGGTGTTTTATATATTTTTTGAAGATTTGGGGATTTTTGGAAAATTCGGAGGGTTTTATGGAATTTTTGAAAACTTTTGGAAAATTTTGGGATTTTTGGGATTTTTTGGATTTTTTGAAATTTTAGGATTTTTTGGGGATTTTTGGATTTTTTTGGGATTTTTGGGAATTTTTGGTATTTTGGAATTTTTGGGTTTTTTGGGGTTTTTGGAATTTTTTGGGTTTTTTTGGGTTTTTTTTTGGGAATTTTTTGTTTTTTTGGATTTTTTTGGAATTTTTGGCTTTTTGGGATTTTTTGGGACTTTTGGAATTTTTGGGAATTTTTGGAATTTTTTAGGTTTTTTGGGATTTGGGGATTTTTTTGGAATTTTTGGGATTTTGAATTTTGGGATTTTTTTTTTGGAATTTTTGGGATTTTTGGGATTTTGGAAATGGGCCTTGGAAGATGGGCCTGGACTTTTGAAATGAGCTAAGATGGACTTGAGCCTTGAGATAGGCTTTATGACACGGGCTTAGAAATGAGCCTGGGCCTTGGAATGGGCTTGGGCTTTGAGATGGGCTTTTTGAAGTGGACTTGGGAAATGGGTCTTGGAAGATGGGTTCGGGCTGTTGCCTTCTTGGACCATCTGATTGGAGATCTGTGCCACAGAGAGAGTTGGCTGCTGCTTTGGAGGGTACAAAGCCAGCGCCTTTGTCGACCCGGACAGAGAGTACAACTTTGGAGGAGCAGTATGGCATGGGTCCGATTCTTCAGCCTGGTATGCTCCTGGCGGTGGTGCCTGCTTTGCTGGAGGAGGGATCTTGGGACCTCATTTTCATAGCAAGGATAGTGATACCTATTTTCCGGGTGACGATTAGTTCATCGGCTGTATGATCTCCTTCATTTGATATTTCAGTTTGTTCAGCATTGTCTTATGCTCTCACAGTCGCTTTTATCTCATCGTGCATATAGGAGCAAATTACTTGTTTTCTACCCTCCGGAGTGGATCTGTCCTAAATTGCATCTGAAACTGGGCCGGGGTGGTAATCGGACTGCCGCCGGCGGTAATCGGACTGCCGCCGGCGGTAGTTGGAGTACCGCTGTTGACATTTGCCCGTTCTGTCACTCTGTCAGGTGCTGTAGTGATTCAGTGATGACACCTCTGTTCTGAAACGGTACTCCGAGTACCGCTGGCGGTAATCCGATTACCGCCCCCGTCCATCTTTTCTTCCAGCAAGCCATGTTCTTCTCTGTTCATTCTCTTTGTCCCTTCCTCCGATATTCTCGTCCGTCTGCTCTTGATCGTCCCTTTGTCTCCATTTTGTCCTTTCTTCTTTGTCTCATCCATCCATTGTTCCTTTTTTCTTTTCTGATTCATCATGGCCAATCATGATGATGAGTTAGGTAGGTTTATTGATGGTGAAAAGATGGGTGAGCCCACAAATGATGGAGGGGATCCTTTTATGGATGGGTTGATGGAGGTAGGTGGAGGAGGGATGTCTCCCTTTGAAGAGGTAAATGTTATTTATGGATTGGATTCTTCTTCCTTCAATGGGAACATGGATTGGGTTAGATGGGTTGGATGGATTTGATGAGTTTATTCCGGGTGGGCCACCGGGTATTGTGGATGTTAACATGGTGGTGGTGGATGGTTTGAATGGTGAGGATGGTGGATGTGATGGCGACCGACGGAAGGATGGCGATGGATGGTGTGGATGGTTTGATTGATGGAGGGATGGTCATAGGTGGTGTGGATGGCTTGATTGAGGGGAGGATGGTATGGTGGTGTGGATGGCTTGATGGATGGGAGGATGGCTATGGATGGTGGGGATGGCTGTTGATGGGAGGATGGCTATGGATGGTGTGGATGGCTTGATGGATGGGAGGATGGTTATGGATCAAATTTGGTGGGTGGCACTGCTTCGTCTTCCTCTTGTTTTATCGATTCTTTTGAGGCCTTTGGGAGCGCCCTTTCGTCGATCCATCCTTCTTGCTGACCACACATGGTCAACTGATCTCCAAGATCACTGTCCTTTGCCATACTTGTGAGGATATGGCTCGTCGGCGGTGATGTATGATGATAGCATGTTCACGGCACACCGTCTGGAGAAGGATGAGATCTTCTATCTGCGCATGAAGGTAGAGGGGCTCAGGCAGAGATTATGCTACATGAGAGGTTGGGGCTTACCTGTAGTTCCCGATGTTGATCATCTGCTTGTCCCGTATGCATGAGAAAATTTTATTTTGTTTTTGTTTTATGAAGAAAGAAAACAAAGTACTTGTAAAAAGATTTTCACAAAAATAAAATTTTATTTGTGCCAAATTGACCAGTGTTTGCTTTTGGATTTGTGCTTTGGATGATTGGGATCAGAATTTTGGGCTCAGCCCACGTTGTGTACAGTATTCTAGACTGTGTTCCTTTGGGTCTTGATTCCCTGAGAAGGTGTCCAGGATTGCTTCCCTAGATTTGAGCAACATCTGATGGAGAGTACTGATCTGAAGTTGATCCTTCTTTGTATATCGTTGTGACGTTTGCTGCTTCGGCTTCTTCTGTTCCTGCACTTTTATTTTTTTTTTTTTTATTTTTGTCATTTTTACCCGTAGCGCCTTCTCAGGTTTTCACTACGTCGACTCTTCCGTCATTTTTGCCCGTAGTGTCCTTCGGATTTTCACTACGTCCCGGGTTTTTGATCTTGCCTGCCCCTTGGCAGCTTGTGCTATTTTTACCCTTGGCGCCCTTTCAGGTTTTCACCAAGTCCGCTACATGCCTGCTGTTTTTACTCGAGCCGCCTTTTCAGGTTTTCAACTCGCCC
>JAJHSJ010001125.1:0-38394 GCA_021015155.1 Magnolia officinalis | reverse complement strand
ATGCACTGATGCTATAGCCTATTAATTGTTTTATGTTATTGTCATTGACAATGTCAGTCTATCACACACAACAAGATCGTCATATGTGGTACCACACCAAGTAGGTATCCACTAATATTCACCATTTGTGTACAATGAGGATTGATTTGAGATGTATATAAAACTAGGATATCAGGGTAAGACACAGTATTAAAACTTTTTCAACTACCATGCATGCATAAACAAAGAAGAGCCACTTTCATATAGAATCTTTAAAATATAAATAATGGAACCATGTGAACCAATGATGGTTTTGTACACACGAATATTATCTTCATCAAGTGCAACACACAAAGAAAAATTCTGACTGATCAAATATCCTCAGCATGCACAACTTTCATGTGAAATTGCATTTGAAAGTTCTTTTCAGCCTGCAGTTTTTAACTCTTTTAGGACATATTGTGATCTACGGTATTGTAAATATTGATATGTCTTGTTTATAGTGAGATTGTTAGAAGAATGTTCTGAATAATCATGTTGTGATATGGAAGTTGTTGAATATGATTTACAAGATCTTAATCTGTTGCCCCCCATTTGCAATTATCTGCTATTTTGAGTACAACGTCTTTTGTAAATCCTAAATTCTCCAAAAATTCTATACATGGTATGATCCAACGTTCGAGTAGGTTGTGGTTAATACATTACATCTCTAATTATGAATTCATTTCAATCTCTAATAATAATTGTGAATGTGGGGGGATCTAATGGCTTCAAGGCCCTAAGATTTTAAAGAGAAAATAAAAGATTTCCTCATTTCTATTTTCATCTCCAAGGTTCTGTACGGTTAGGATTATTCTAATGTCTATCCTCTAGTTGTGTCTATTGTTGAACTTTTGCATGCACCAAAATTCTTGATGCTTAATATTCGTTACATACATCAAGTGTGTCCTTTGATGTCATGTTATGGGGTCAAAATATCATGTTTGGATCTCTGGTTACTATATAATAAGAAATGGTTCATGTAATAAAAAAAAAAGTTTTATCAATCGATGGCTGAGATTATTCTCTACTATTCACCCGTAAGAGTTCACTAGATGAACCATCTGAATCACCGGGGTGATGCTCCCATCTTTATGATGAAATACCGTCTTGATCAGGTGTCGATTCTTGCCGAAATTGTATATTAGGCACAAAGTTTTATAATTGGATGGCTAGGATCATTGGTGCAATTTTGTAAAACTGGCCATTAGATAGTCCAAATCGACTCAATGTATTATAAAAATTTATCTTAAAAATTTTTAATAAGCGGTCACGATCATCTCTTGGTGGGCAGAAGGAGCGAATCCTTTAAAAGCAATATCTCCACAATTGTTGTTATAAACTGCTACATGAGTAGTGCACATCCTGTTTAATTTAGCGTAATTTAAGTTATATTGATGTTAACATGCAGTTGGGTGATGTTACTCTTTAAAAGTTCTCATGTTAGTACGGTGCATGTGTGAGAGATCCCGACCATCTACCTATTAGGGCTATAGATAAACAGACTCTGTCTAAAAGCCAAACATGAACGCTGATAAGAAAGGCATTCTCTTACAAGTATATATGATAAGTGGATTGGCCAAATGGGACAGGGCATTGTCTATCATCAAATGCATATATTGCTTAGATCGGATCCCTCACACATGTGTGGGCAAGTCATATGAAGTAGGCATAACACTTCTCATTGCTGGAATAGTTTTTCTGTCACATGATTTCATGTTTACTTGGAATTATAATTTTAGATCATCTTTATGTCATCTATGATGCGTACTGCATGCGTAGAATCCATGATCCAAAATATCAATCTTAATCATGTTATTTTTCATATGGTACATGTATGAGTGAAAAATATTATTTAGTGTGTTTTGCCTTTAATGGCCTAAATGGGAGGGGTATTCATATCGGACACATGACACATATAGATGATGCATCAATGTTAGTCATTGATGGAAGTACATCATGAAAGGCAGAAGGTCAAAAGGTGAATAGTAAAAATAAAAATAAAAATACTCTTATGGTTTTCAACTAAGGGAATTGGTTGGAAAGACCCACTAAATGCATAGTCTGAATTCACCGCTAGATGACAATTGGATTATAGTTACAATTCATTTTAGATGTGGCTCATCATTGGTTGTTCTATAGAATGATGGTTCTCACATGTCTTGATTGGAATGACTTCAATGGACATTATTAGATCGATAATTGAGTCAATTACACTATGAGACTACTTATAAACTATATTCTTATATAAATACTCACATTTTTCTTCTTGCGAATAAATCGCTTGTAATCACATCTACCATCAACATCATTCTATGGTAGGATTCAATACTTTTTAAGAAAATATTATTTTCATCCGATCATATGCCAATCTAGGACACATGTGTTAGATCTAGTCAATTCATATGATAGTTCTTATGAAATCCTCAAACTCAAAATTTGGTTAATAGGTTTATCATGTAGGCCATAGATATATCTATCTAGGCTAAATATGAAATTGTGGGGGTGCGCTTGAATGCATTTAGATAAACCACTTGACGTTAAAATCAAAATATATGCTAGTCATGTTTTCCTACTGGAACAAAAAACTCATTTTGAATCCGCGCTTTCTTCTCGCCGCATCCGTTAGGTGTCTTGACTTCAGGCGGAGGGATTTTATACGCAACACAGTGAGTGAATAAGAGTGTTATTAGATCGTATAAGTGTGTGAGTTCAGGACTGTCGGAATAGAATACCGAGACCCCATAAGCTAAGAACACCCCGAGGCAACCTGACGCTCATGTTCCCCATATTTACCAAAGGCAAACAGCCTCAAGAAAGACAGTTTCTAGAATGATTCGTAAATATAAAAAGCTCTATAGAGTACAAGTTTAGTCAATGAATATTTGATAAATGGGTTAACATGAAGGTTTGTACCAAGAAAGGTATATGATGAATGTTGTAGATCAATATGCACATGTGTTACATTGACATCATGTAGGTTTTTTGAAACAAGATATCTGGAATCAAACTGATTACATGTTTTGATGATCTAATTGGTAGCCATCGAATAAATGTTCAAAAAGGAAATTGTTAGTGTTTTGAATTCAAAAGATGATTGTTGGGTCAATGGAATTTTCAGGCTATATTTTATTCTCATTGGAAGTTGGTTTTGGATATTTGGGATTGGTATTCATATGAGACTATAAGTTCATTTGAATTCTAATCTCTAATTGATAAATTAGCTAACCTTTCATGTGTTAGGGAACATATGATAACATGATTATGTTGCGATATGATTATATGAAAGTTATACTCTATTTTAATTGTCATATATCTATGCATGACAGATTACTCTAGCCTATTGTATTGCAGATACAATAAGGTCGATTGACTTTAACACCAGTTAGTTGAATGGTGGGCTAGTGAAGTTGCTTGAATTATAAGAGTACATTCAAGGCTAAGAAAGTTGGTTGTATTCAGAGCCGGTGATACAACAACTATCATAATAAAAGTGATGCTCAGTATTTGTTACTTGATGGAGTCATAATTGTTGACTCTGTGAGGTTAGAAATGAGTTCAATATGCTTTGGCTTAAGATATGAATAATCAAGAGGCTGCAACTGACTGTCAAAGACTTGATTGAGGAGCAAAAGGAGAAATCAGCATAGACAGATGATCATTTATGAGTAGTTAGTTGGTGAGGCAATAACTTGCCAATACGATGATCCCTAGCTGATCTGAAAGGATGATTAGCCACAATGGGACTAGACGGGTGGAGGTAAAAGGCCTACAGGTCATAAATCCTCTGACCAAGTGACTATCTAAAAGATTAGTCAATGATACATCGAAGGGAATGGGGCTGAGCCTAATATATGAGCTACCAGTGTTGGCAACCCAACATATACGAGTAGAGATCCTATTAGATAGGTTCAATGGGTAAACAACAAGACACGAGGTAGACGATTGCACTGATGTAAATGAGCCCCTTCTATGGTGTACAGTGCGAGCAGCAACGCAGAAGGATGAGTTTTTAGAACTCTTAATGAATCCATAGCCATATATTGGTGGTGTATACAATTGCTGCATACACTTGATGGAATTCAACTATATGGGTGTGGAGGTGGAGGCCGCTTCCTATGAGAATCTGGGCGAATTCTCTAGAGCACTCATGAAATCCAGGTAATGGTGTATGGCCGAAACGCACCGAACCGCAGAATCACTTGTAGCGGAAAAGTTGTGTGAGTGGCATGTACTTGCGATTTACATCAAAAGGAATCAGTTCAAGACTATGGTGTCACCTGATTCCTGTAGACCTGTCATGTTTACTCTAATGTCGGTTCAAGTCTATGGTGACACCGGCACCATTGCACAACTCTTCCATCTTAACCTGAAATGTCAAAAATTTTGAAACATGTGGGGGATTGTGTATTTTATTTTATTTTAAAATAAGTTAGTGTTTCAAAATATCCTACGGATGTGTCTTTTCATTGAAAGGTTATATCCTTTCAATTTTGGTTTTGAAAAGTTGTGTCTTTTGGAGCCTAAGGGTCGCACCAATTGGATTTAAATCCAATAGTCACAACCCTTTGTGAAGGGTGTCTCTACACCCTTAAGGGTGTCTTCACAAAGTCTATAAATAGACTTCTGATTTTAAGTTTTCAAAGGATTAAGAAAATCAAGTTTCCTCTTAAAAATGTGTCAAGTATTTTTTAGTTCGGGTTAAGACTACAAGTGGTTCGAGCCCGTGTACAGTGAGTGCACCGCTGGGACCGGGTCATAGTCGTTGTATCCTGGAGGTCGATTGCTCTGGAAACCTGTTGCACTTGGGACGCTGTCCAAGGACAAATTCGATTTCAAGCCGTTGACTCACGTCACGCCTCGACTTATACAAATTGATAATTTTTTAACTTTCTTATTTTAATTTTATATATTTAAATAGTTTTCCAAACTCCAATTTCCAACAAAAATGTGCGTTGGCTTGCACCATAAAATGACATGGCAAGATGGATGGACGACGCGGATAATACTCATACATCTAGGTGACCCTCAAAGTCCCCGTTCGTTCCTAGCAAGATGTGCACTCATACATCTCGGTGGCCATAAAAGCCCCTGTTCGTTCCTAGCTGGATGTGCGAGGTTAGTGGACGCCAATTGCATCCTACCCCGGCAGGGCTCTATGGGGCCATCTTGATGTAAGTGTTTTATCCACGCCGTTTATTACTTTTCTCATATCATTTTAAAGTTTGATCTTAAAAATGAGGCTGGTCCACAGCTCCCGTAGACCACACACAAAGGAAGCTGCAGTGATAATGACACCCACAGTTGAAAACCTTTCTAAGGGCCGCCGTGATGTTTTTTTATCATCCAATCTATTCATAAGGTCATGTAGACATGGATGAAGTGAAAACACCAATACCAGCTTGATCCAAAACTTTTCCAGCTCCCAAGAAGTTTTTAATGGTGAACGTTCAATCCCCACTTTGTAGTTCACTTAAGCCTTGGACCTGCCTCATTTTATGCATAATATCTTAAAATGATATGAGAAAATTGACAAACGGCATGGATAAAACACTTACATCAAGGTGGGCCCAGAGAGCCCTAGTAGGAAGCAAACAACGTCCGGGGTAGTATCCAATCCGCGTTCCGATATATCCCAGTATGGGACATTTGACCGGTACTACTTTCCACATGTATATACGCGCAAGCCAGGCTGGTCCATTCTAGAATACTTGCCGACTGTCAGCATGTGACTTGTACAACTCTACTCTACGTAATGAGTGGACCGCCCTCATCTTCCCATATGGTGGGAACCACCTTGTGCTTGCTCAGATGTCCCACTAGCCAGTGTGCTTGAGGAGAGGGTTGCATGTGGGGTTAATAAAACTCTTATGCTTTTAAGTTGATCAAAACTGGTAATAAAATTAGGAAGACAAGTAGCCGCAGGTTGTTGGTAATCTATCAATATTCCTCACAGAGAATAGAAAAATAATAAATGTACTGGTGCATCACAATGTGATTGGTGTCCTGATGCCTCACTTCCAGTGGACCGCGTGTTGAGTTTATCAAAACCTTTGAATTGATGGGCCCCTCATAGATGGCTAATGCTCCAATATTACTAAATTCTCCCAGGTACCAAGACACTGATCCTTTGATCGCTTGCCTACAAATAGATGGTTATGTGGAAAATACAGCACCGGTCCGGAGAAAATGCTACATCGTAGATGCTGATCAGATTTTCTAATCTATAATACTTACGGGCCGTCCACCATCCTTGGTGGGGCCCATCGATTTGACCGTCCTGATCACCTAGCCAGGGCCTAACTTATGGAAACTGGGACACTATTCTTGATCTGATGCATGCTGACCACATAATCTACTCATGAAATATTTCTAAGAGCTGATGGACCTGACAGCAACAATTAGGGGTGGCCCACCATTCGAATATACCGTTTATGACTCTTAAATATTATTTATGTTAGATGAAAGCAATGCCAAACATAAGGAATGGAAAAGGGGTCTGTATTCAGATGATCCAACCTAAAAACAGCTTCTTTGTATAGTGACTTGATGGAGCTTTGCTCAGCCCACACGCGTGTCCAACGCAGGTCATAAAGACGCCATCACACGTACCATGGCGACCCACAGGTGCAATATTTAAGCCGTCCATCAGGTAGGTGCGACATTATGTATGTTGTAGTCAATAATAAATGTTGACAACCATTTTAGAAACAGTTAGATGGGTAAGGAAACTGCAGACGTACATTCATTCGGTTAAACTGTGGCCCACCTGACGAGTGTACGGACCTGATTCTTTGAGGCGATCATATGCATAGTAGTATCCTTCAAATGAATGGAGTAGATCTAGTGCCAATGTGCCATGGTGGTACGTGTGTGCCGTGTCCATGACCTGCCTGTACACGTGTGACTTAATAAACCATTACAGTAAATTAATATTATTATTATTAAGCTCAGTGGTATTAACCACCTGTACGGGTGTACACGAACCGAGCTAGCTCGGTTACCTCACTCGACTCGACTCGAAAAAGCTCGATTCGACTCGGTTCGAAGCTGAGTTCGAGCCGAGTCGAGCTGATTTTTGGAGCTCGAAAATGAGTTCAAACAGCCCCAGCTCGACTCGACTCAGATCGAATCCAGCTCAAATCGAACCAGTTTGGTGACTTGGTTATTTTGCCATTGATGTTGCTCACCAACTGTTTGATAAAATGACTCAATGAAATATGACTGGTGGCAAGGAAGGTTTGGCCGGTGGCAAGCAAGGTAGGTACATTAAACAAATACTTCTTTTGTCTCTCTATTTTTTTTATTTTTTATTTTTTATTTTATGTTACTTAGAAGGTGTTTGATAAAACACCTATAAAACCATTGCCTCTGTTTGTAAAACAGTGGGCTTTTGAAGTTGCAGTTCAAGTGTTTGCGGAAATGCCTCAATGGCGAACTCGGCTCGAACACGACCCGAGCTGGCCCGAGCCACTGATCGAACCAAGCCGAGTTGGCCAGTCAGGCTCGAGGACCCAACCGAGCCAAGTTCGAGCTGAGGTCAGTCAATGTTCGAGCCGATTCGAGCTGAGGCCAGCTCGACTCGGTTCGACTCGATGTACACCCCTAACCACTTGTATAAAATAGACATGTAGATGCGTACCTATTTTAATATAAGTTGTATTATCATATCAAAAGTGGGAATTGTAATCTCTTACCATGGATGGCCCACCATATGTTTACCAGACGTTTGCGATCTCTCATTAATAAATTCAAGTTTGTTCCATTTAAAAGAAAGCTTGGTCGACACTCTCGTCTGTCTTAAAATTCTTTTTTATTTTAATGGCGGATGAGTGGCCAAAGTTCCTCCTTTTTTGTTTTTTTTTTTTTCCAAGTATTGTACAATGCTTGATCAGAGAACGCGTGTAGTCCACTAAGGTTTTTTGTTAATACAAGGGCCCGAGATTAGCTTATCCAAACTGATGATAAGATAGGACCCACTTTAGATGGTCTGTAGAACAAAATGATCCTAATCGTTCTTTTTGTGCTCCTCAAGAAGACCATCAGGAATGAAATATATCAATGGTCTGCATCCGAGCCAAAAAAGGCCAAAGATATGAAGGCGATAATCTTCCAATGTACATAGGATGGATCCCATATCTGTTAGGGGAACGTGGAAGCACACAGAGATAAATTAAATGGAGTAATCCAATCACACCAAGCGAGTACACCGTAAACATACTGAATTTAATGTAGAAAAACCATTGCGGGAAAAAGCTATGACACAAAGCAACAAATATTATTATGAAAGCAAAAATTACAAGAGTAGAGAGATTACTCGATCCAAACAACTTTGAATCAACCTAAGTGACGCAGGGATGAACGTGATGAGGATAACTACTCCGAATCCACGGAACTTCTCTGGACTCCTCACAGAGACTTCTCGAATTCATAAGGAAAGAAAGCAGAAAATAGAAATAAATTCTAAGAAATTGATTAATTGATGACTAAAAACAAGTTCACAACCCTTTAAATAGGGGTACCAAGCAATGGGAAAGAAATCAGAATCAAACTACAACTAAAACTCCTAGAATCCGCGACATACTATAAATAGTAAACTTACTATTTATAGATCGTGATGTCTACTAGGGTGCAAGGTTTTCGGCCAAAAATAGTAAGTGTCCTATTTGGCTTCACTAAACCGTTCTCTTAATTATTCTAAGCTCTTTTCACGTTGGGCGCAACTCCTAAAGCCCGATGGATGAAGAGTTATAATTAAACAAAAACTTACTATTTATAGTAAAAACGAAATTAAAACAGGGAAACGACCGTCGATCCAAGGGTTTTTCCCAATTCCGGGCTGCGCAACCCGACGTAGCGGGGTTGGTTGGCTAAAATAGCTTGTTCTACCCCCAAATATTTTACGTCAAGTAATTCATTCCGGATTGCGAGATCGCCCGATCTAAGGTCCGACGGTCCGGATCACTTCTGTCGTCGACCGGGCCTTTTCTGATCCATCTTGGCCATGAAACTGTCCGCAACCCTCTCTACATCACTAAGTTACACCCTTGAAACTCTAGAAAGAATTTGAAGCCTTTGGATACCTCATAATCATGATTGCAACCAAATAATAGCCTTTGGAAGAATCACAATTGAAATAGGAAACAGATCTCGTAAAATTGTAACTCTGCAAAAATTTACGTGAAACTATTTGATGACATTGAAACTTAAATTTCGATCGAAGCTACTTCGATGTCATCGAAATAATATCAAAACGTTCCAGCGACAAAACATGAAAATTAATTTTTATTTTTTTTTTTCCGATTATATCGAACCATCTTCGATGGCATTAAACTTTGATCTTCGATGTCATCGAACCCTTCTCGATGTCATTGAAAAAACATCCAATATGTCTAGCAACCATATGAAAGAAATTCGAAAAATCTTGATGGCATCAAATCGATTTCGATAGTATCGAAGCCTGCACGGTGACATCGAACCCATCATCGACAAATTGTTAAATTACATATTTAATACATCTATTGACAATATCTTGGTTTCTCAATGGACCTATTAGAATCTCAGGCTGACCATGGAACATTAGTCATCTTTTCATCTAACTGTAAATTTATCTGACACATGTGTGGATCACATGATGAAGTAACTGGCCTCGCCCTTAGTCCATGGACCATCTAAAGTTATCGTCACTTGAACGGTCGGATCTGTCATACGCGTGCAGCGAATGCGGTTGGTGAGGAAATAGGGAGGAAAAGGAAGTACAAAAGATCGCGTTCCCACGTCAGCAATTAAAGACCATAACATTACGAGTCAAAAGCCACCAGCATCAGGTCCTGGACGGTATTGCCGACTCGGTGACGCGTGGAAGTCACAAAAGGCAACTCGGACCGTTGACCGGGCTTCTTGGCTCCTTTCCTGGCTGGCTCGGCTTACCTCTTTCTTGCCTCCCTCGGCTTAAGAGAAGCTCTCAACTCTCAAGTGCAGCCAGGAGTATGGTATGGTGTCGAAGAGGACTATGCTGACTATAATAATCCAACTAGGTATTTTCTGCCAACATGCCCCTTCATGTGACATCCATGCCATTGGAAAGATAGGCCTCACCAATAGTATAAAATGGTAAAAATATCAGGCATGCTTATTGTTTGTGCCACATGTTCGGATCAATGGACAACCGATCATTTTCTATGACCAGTCCTCTCGCAGTCTCCCTTTGCGCCGATGAATGGAAAACATATAGGCACACGTGTACATGCAGGTCATGGTCATGGTTATGTGATGCTGTCCACTTGAGCTTTGGATATGCTTCCATTTTGGGCTCATGCCCTGTAATGAGCTGGATACATAATCGGTGGGCTCCATAGAATTTACTGAGTGTGCTGAGTTACCCAATAGTCAATCCGCGTCCCCTTTGCACCGTGTTAAGAGCGGGGACGTACGCGGATTGGGTACTACCTTTCCTGAGGCCGTCACGGGCAGTGGCTCTAGGGGCCACCACGATGTATGATTTTTATCTACACCGTACATTCATCTTTCCATCTTATTTTAAGGTATAACTAAAACATTAACTAGAACCAAAGTTTAAGTGGACCACATAAAAGGGATTACACGGCTACTATTGAAAATTTATTAAAGGCCGTAGAAGTTTTGAGCTAAGTTGATATTGTGTTTTTCCTTCATTTGTGTCTATGTGACCTTATGAATAGGTTGGATGACAAATAAACATAAAATGGGCCCTAGGAACATTTCTGTTAGGTGAAAAAATAGTTAAGTCGGATAGGTCGACTTATAGAATGGATCAATCCTATAAACAATATGAGACTTTTTTGGCATCTAAGTCCTAAGGGCGTCTACATCCATATACAGGTTGAGTGCAACGGTAAGGACAATCAAAGAGGAGGCAATCATAAGTCTACTCGAATGGCCAATTACCAACTATAAGTTGGCCAATAACTCGGTTGAGCTCGATCAGAACTTGATCATATCTCGATCAGAGCTCAGCTATAGGTCGGAATATCCTTCAAGAGAAGAAAATGCCAGTTTCATGAAAAAGGTCGATTAACGACCAATCTTTTAGATCAATAGTCCAAAGATCCTCCCAAAATCTTCGAAGGATCAGATCGAATCCCGAGGACTTCGGGATCTGATATGAATCCTGAATGGATTCCTAAACAGGTTCCCTATCACAGACGTCTTCCCTCTCCTATAAATGAAGGTGTCTCCAACCAGAGTAAGGTACGCATATTCATTACTTTAATATTAACCGGTGTCTTCTTTCCAAAGAGATCCTACCTTACTAAAAACTTAAAGATCTGACTTAAGCATCGCAGGGTCCCCTGTACAAGCTAAGGTCTCCTTTGTTCTTCATTCTTTTTTGTGTAGGTTTGAATGAGTTAGATAGGGAGAGTCCGTCGAAAAACTACATCAACAGTTTCGACCATGAGCATCAACCTAAGTCCCAGTGACTGCATCATTACCACTACCACTTTCTAATGGTGAGGTTGATCCTAACTTTTTTTTTTTTTTTTTTCCTTCAAGGACTTACATTTAAATTTTATATAGCAAAATGGATGAATAATGTGAAAAAACCCATACATTAGAGTGGCCTCTTAAAACTCAGTCAATTCTCTAGGGAAAGACCGGGTAGTACCCAATCCACGTGGGGGGTGGCAAATTGGTTTTGCCTATGAGCGGATTAGTACTCTCTATGTCAGTGCCAATGTGACGTGACATGGTGATATTTGATTTGCAAGTAATCTGCTGTAGAGCCAATCAAAACCGGAATGGATTGCCTGTGACCCCAAGTAAGGGATATACCTGTGCCTGGGGCAATGTGGGTCCATAAATATGTCGGTGACGAATCCACTCCATCTGCCTGTTATTAAAGACAACAATAGAATAGGAATCTAAAAATCAAGCATATCCAAACTTAAGTGGCCACCCAATGAAACAGCCGAAACGAAAAATGAAATGTCCACCATTGAAAACCTTTCTAGAATTGACCATAATGTTTATATGCCACATAAATCATTTATAAGGTTACTTATCACTGAGATAAACCTGTAGGTACAAATATCATCTCGATTCAAAACTTTCGTCACCTAGTTTTTTGAAACCGCACTGTTTCTCGTGGTATGGCCCTCATACCACATGAGTTTTGAATCTGCCTGATTTTTAGACTCTGTCCTACGTTTGTAGTCTTGCAAAACAGATGACTGAAGTGGATTTGTCACAGATACTCCTGTAGGTCGCACACATACATCAACGAGCACAGCAATATCTCTACTCCTGGGGTCGTATGCAATCCGCTTCCATCAAATACTGTCATTACTTATAGGGTGGAATTTGATTGGTTACAGGAAATAGGCAATCCACTTCCATCAAATACTGCCATTACATATACGTGGTATTTGATTGGTCCCCAGGATTGCCTTCCATCAAATACTGCCATTACCTATTATCAAGCCCCTTGACCCGAGGCCCTAGTATGAATGGGTCTTGAATTCGTGAGTGTGAATAAAATGACGGACGAAGGCCTTTTTGGGAGCTTGGATTTGGAACCTCTGGATTCGAAACCCCCGGATTGAAATCCTCCTAGGGGGTGTTTTGGCGCATGGCATAGGAAGGATCAGGTAAAAAATGTAATTATTACATACGGTAGGGATTGTCCTTGTTACCATGGGATAAGCTTAATTCCATAATATATTGTAATACGGTGGTACATTGAATGAATATACTCAGCATCATTTGAAACTATTAAAAATAAACCATACGTGATATATCCAAATTGTTTATCTGTTTTGTAACCTCATTTGATGGCATGGGCCTAAAATGAGGAGGATCAAAACTTATGTGGCCCCAAAGAAGTTTTCAACAGTTGGTATTCAATCCCCGTTGCTTTCTATGGTGGGGTCCACTTGAGCTTTAGATCTACCTAATTTTTTGGCCCATGCTCTATAATGATCTCGAAAAATGGGTGGATGGTGTGGATATAGCCCACACATCATGGTGGGACCTACACAACTTGCTAACAGTGGAGTGGAATTGCACGGGACCCAATGCAATTCCATCTAATCTAATTCCAAGCTTTTCCATTATCCCCCAAACATTGAGTGAAATTGTCACGGCACCAAATGCAATTCTATCTAATACCATGCGCCAAACACCCCCTAGTGTGTTTGGCATCTTGGATTGTGAATCAACTTTAATCCAAAAGTAGCTATGCAGGGTATAGTTACAGGGGTTTGAATTTAATACTAAATCAACTTTAATATCTCTAATTAGTGAAATATATAATTTTGACACAATGGTTGTAATAAGCCCACTGAAATATATGTTTTGCTCAAAATTTATAAAATTCCAATTCTCGATGGCCACAAGAACAAGATCATGTCTGAGTGACTAACCAACGTTTTTAATCGTTGATTTACATGGACAATGTTTGGACGGTGCTAGACAAATTTGGACAGTGCTGATCATCATTAGTGGGCCATGTGCCCAATAGAAATATAGTATAGGTGACACACATGTTACACCTACAGCTATTGAAATGATTTTAGGTGTAATAAGCCCGCTGCAGTCTCACCCGCATGCTGAAAGACTCCACGGCAAAAGAATTGAGAGAATGGATGACTTAGCGGTTATCGTTGGATCCGATCAGGCCATAGGACTTTATGTGTAAGGAAGTAGGAGTATGGTTGCATCCTCTTATCGGATTCAACGAGATCTCAATGAGGCCTAGACGGACCTTGAAGATGATCTTGACGATACCTGTAACGCCCTGAAAATCGGGGGTCGAGCATAAACTCAACTCCCGAGTTCCAGAACATCACATATGCAACAAAATGAATGATGATTGGATGTTGATTGAATTTGTGCGTTGAACATGAGTGAGATTAAGCCAAAACAGGATATCATACTCCAGAGACAGTTAAGTTTGCAAGCGGAAGACTGTGATAGATAGATAAAATATATAATTTATGATGCGTCTCCAGAGTGTGATAACATTACCAGGTTAAATAAATACAAGTGCGGTTCTAAAATGTACCAAATGTGAGGAAGTGTAGTGCCTCCTATCCCCTGTGCCATAGCCCCGTCAATACCTTATCAGGTCTTCATTGACCTGCCAGAGAGATACAGATAGGAGAACTCCTCCTATCATCACAGAAGTAGTCCGGCTCTGCTTCACAAGCATCGCCATCACCTGAAACTCAACAAATCTGGTGGTGTTCGGAACACCGTCCCGTAACGTGGGAGTGAGTGATCAACTCAGTGGAACAGTAAAGCATAAGTTAACATGTTATCAAATCAATCAAGCAGTAATGATAAAGCATACAAATCAAGCATTTCTAACTACTCTTATTAAATGCAAGAATGAAATGACATGATGCTGTATGCCCTTGCCAAACCACCCTCAAGCGACATCATCTTACGTTCGCGAATGCTTACTCCCTCAGTGCGCCACATCTACAAAGCACATGCGGTGTGATGATGCTCATGATTACCAAGTTTTTATTAGTCCATTTCAAACAGCAGTATTGGGAAACTAAGGTACCTCCCTTGTATCATTCCCAAACATGATCCATTCTAGGGTCGTCAATCCTAGTTATTCTCATACGATGTTATGGTTTGAGAAGCGTAGTGAAGGCATCGCAAAGGGCTCATCACCCGTCAGCGCGGATACAGATCTCACCGTATGCGGCTCAATTGCTGGCCGTCAGCTCGAGTACAGGTCTCACCGTACTCGGCTCAATCACTAGCCGTCAGCTCAAGTACAGGTCTCACCGTACTCGGCTCAACTCACACTCTAGTTGCTGTGAAAGACTCGTGGCCAATCACAGACCCTTGGAGTGTACTCGATGATACTACGGAGGACTCGTCGCCCGTCAGCACGAGCACAGATCTCACCGTACTCGGCTCTCGCCGAGGTATCGACAGCTCGAATACAGTGTCCCATACCACCATATTCGGCTCACGAGTTGATTGCGCAATGGTCACTACGGGGAGGCACATGGCCCCAGCGTAGGCCGACAGCTCGACCACGGTGTCCCATACCACCATGCCTGGCTCATGCGACTTAGCGGATCTAGGTACCATGGTTAAACGGGGATCGCCACTGGTAAGTTTGGTACCCTAGGTTCAAGCAGTAGCGACCAAACATGGTGAACATGCATAAGGCAGATCGGGTTACTTGATGAGCTCGACTAGCACGATCGCCCGTTGAGCTGCACGACATGAAGTGCATAAACAACTTCGTGTGGCCTAGCCACTGCCGACAGGCAACGCACGACTCGAGTTCGTCGAACACATCCCACGTGGCAAATGAATCTCAGCCACGAGTTCAATCTCGTTACCGATTGCCTGGACTATAATCATAGCCCCAAACACAATCAATTACAGAGATATAAAGCAGTAATAGATCAGGATTCAACTCATACAATCAGTCGGGTATTATCCGTTTAGGGCTGCCAGGGCTGTTGCACGCACTCGTTGCTCCGCTCTCCCATCACCCATGACGGAATCATACATCATAAATATAAATTTAAACATATGCATTATATAGTTAAAATCATAAAACAGTTGAGCATGTTATGAATCTCAACACAAGCATGAGTTTGTACATGTTCAAATCCTAATCACACAACTATCAAAGGAGATCATACACATAGTGAAAAGAGGTTGAGAATCATATCTCAACACCCTTATACTTTACAATTTGCTAACTACTACACATTCAGACATTTCATGAAACACTTAAGCAAACATACCTCAACATACATGACATATGTCGATCACATAGGCATTAGGCCAAATCCTTTCACTAGGGAATTGCCCCAATCATAACACGCGTACACCCACGACGGATAGTCATGGCAAGTAGGAATCCAAGTTCCATATCCATTCAGTCATTTCCACAAACACTTGGGCCACACATTTTAGCATATATAGGGTATAATGGCCGTGGCGTGATTTAGGGCAAATCCTTTCGTCAAAGGGATATCGCCATTACAACAATCATATATCCATGACAATTAGTCATGGCGAGCACGAATGAGAATTCTATACTCATTCAGCCATTTCCACAAACACTTGGAATACACTATTCCAACATACATAGTTTATGTTAGCAAACATGTGTTAGGGCGAACTCTTTCGCCAAGCGGTTATTTTATCCGCGTATACCGTATTCATACAACAATTAATCATGACAATTACATTTCCAAAATCCGCACGTATGCGGAATTTCTAGAATGCGCAATTTCTACATACATGACATTTACACATGAACATGTATTTTTGCGATCCCTTTCGCCAAACTAGCATTTTATCCACACATGATATAATCAAACATTAAATAAACATGTCAAACATTTTCCCAAGAAAAATACGTATACGGTATTTCTACGTATATCTAGAGTATGTGAAAATCCATATTCTTTATCGCTAATCGAAACAGGAAACGGAAAGCACTTTGTACATGTGCATTTGCATGCAGATCATGAATCTATCATTATCTGACATTGAAAGCGTTGAAAAACGTAACTTATACGCTTAAAGTCCTCACCCTTTGTCGTAGAATCGTAACGGAGTTGATAGGTTCGCTAAGCTTCCGTATACGGGAGTTTGGCAACCTAGAGAACGAAATAGGTTAGCTATTTCACAACCTACAACCACCCAAGCCCCAAATCAGATTAGGGTTAGGGTTTATTACCTAGAAATGACGCCGGAATCGCTGGAAAAGCGTCAAGAAGGATGCGGTGGAGCATGGATAGCAGCAGGGAAGGACGGCAGAGAGATTCTCCCACTTCTCCCTCACTTTCTCTCTCTTTTCCCTCTCTCAAATCCAAATTCGTATGGCTGGAATGGGAGAGGGTTTAAGGTCCTTTTATAGCCTAAAACTTCACCGAAATAGACTCCTGTTCAAGGGTTACTGCTAATATAGGATATTCGCCACTTTTCCAGCTCAAAAGAGGTGTTCTGGTGGCCCTCTTTGAGCCAAACGTCAGACTTAAGCTCACCACACATGGATCTATGAGGGATCACGTTTTCGACTCGATCGGATTCCCAGATCGCACGTGGCGGACCACTTTCAGTTCAACGGTCAGTGGGCCACGATCCGAAATTCCAAGTACATGTAAATGTTCCTGAAATTTTTCCTGATCCGAGGGTGTAATTTGGTCTGATTCTGACGGTCAGGTTGCTTAATACTGATGCGCAAGCGAAAGGTGCCAGATCACTATTCCAGATATTTTCTTTTCAAAGGAATAGTGTTTTTCACACACCCTCGCTCCGGATCGAAATAAATGACCGTGGGACATCGGTCGGAGCTGATTTTTGAGATGATTGTCAAGCCCAGTGGGGCGGTCCTAGTTCCTTATATTCGTGTTAATCGGACTCCCGATGTGCGATCTAGACCTCATACGAAGTTTCGTTTCAGTCCCGAGAGCAGACGGGTAATGAGTTTGGCTCTAGACTTTAGGGTAACCTAGAGTCACATGTTTTACAAGTTTTGGGTCTTGCAGATCGTATTTAAAGCGATCCCAACGGATTTCATGGCTAATCGAGTTTGCACTTAGTTAACTTTGTTAAATTTCTAAAGGATTTAATCCTAATTGTTTTCTGGTAGAGATGGTACTTAGGCCTTTGCAGTTTGTATATAAAGTGATCCAAGTTTTACTACTTAGCTAGTTTAAGTTAGTGTCTAGGGCGAAAGTGCTTTGAAAAATTGAAAGCACAAGTTAGGAAAGGGGTGGGATTTGTGAAGGAAATGGGTTCAGAAGCGATTTTAGACTGTGGGGTTCAGTTCTGACGAAATAATAAGGTATTAAGAGCAACCCATCGCCTAAGGACATCTAATCCCAAATTGGCAAAAATCCGGGATGTTACAATCTACCCCCCTTAAAACAAAATTTCGCCCCCGAAATTGGCTAAGGGTAATAAGGGAAAATTTCTATTATTTCATTTGCCTAAGACTTATTGATTTCAAGTTTCTACGCGTGGTAGGGTAAATACCAGCAGGTTCATTTTAGTCTACCCCCCTTAAAACTTAATTCTTTATCCATTTCTCTTACCCTAATGGTTTGCTACCATTTATTTATTTACCTATTAGGAGTCTTGACGACAAATCCCAATTATCTCGAGTAAGACAGCTGTTTTCATTGTTTGACCAACACGGAGAGACGGTAATAGTGGGCTCGATCCCGATACATCGATCATCTACCGGGCCAGGGTAGAAAGCTCATCGTATCCCTTCTGAATCCTGGTGGATCCTGGTCTTCTGCTCGGCCAAGCAGTGAGTCCGCTGGTAGTCACCCAGGATTGAGAATTGGGTCAAGCCGCGAATGTTTCGCAGTTGTATATTTCAGTAACTCCGTAGTCCGATCACTCTCTAAGAGTAGGGAATGTCCATCATTGAAAGGCTCAAATTGTTTCTTCTAAGGTTGCCCTTTAGGTCTGAGTCTAAGAGAGTCCTCGATATTATCTATGTCCAAGGAAAGGGTGAATTATATCGTACTAGATCATCCTAAAACGGTTCCTTATAGTAGAACTTGCTAGGGCTTCTATAATGTTCGCACTCAACGAGCACCGTTTCGATCCTGGGCCAGTGGGGTAGGGTCCACCGCGTTTCCGCTGCGCCACCCAGATCAAAGAGGTGTATTAGGTGACCTAACTAGATTGGGCTCATCATGTTCTACCCCCCCTTAAAATTTTATTTTCGCCCTTAAGGCTCAAGATTTATGCCCTGCTCCGTATGTCGGAACAAGGTGTAATTTAAGTCTTATCCTTGACATGAAATGAAATACGGTCTCCCACTACATCAGCCTTGGTACCTAGGATTATAGAAAGGGGCTATCACGGATGGGTGTGAGTTTGAGGCAAGATGCCTAATTCTACCAAGGAGTTTTGTCGCGGTCCAGACTTATCCTATTTAATTATGTCTAGCTTAATAGGCAGGCTATCTTTTTACATTCATAAACACAATATGTATGCCAATATGACATGCGAGTTGAGACCTAATCCCTAACTGTCTGTTACCCATTTGGGCAATTCCTTAGGCCTAAAAGACAAAGTCTCTATCAGCAATATACTCCTAACACTTTTCAAGGGCAAAATCACAAACTCTTAGTTGTAACTGGTCGGTCCAACACGGAAAGAAAATTGTGTAGTGGGTCTGAGTCGGTTAGGTCGAATAACTAAGTCTATTATTCAATTGGCTTAGCATAAATAATTAGTCTTTTACTTTCCTTAGCCTAACTAGTAATCTAGTCTTAGTTTAGGAGTAGCGGAAATCCATAGGTGAGTCCAAAGTCTATGCTTATACGCTAGATGATTTCACTTCATTTCTAATACAAGGAAGGGTTTTATTACTTAGAGTCAAAGTTGTCTAATTGGAATTGAGTTGCCGGAACTCGAATTTAACTACGCACGAGTATTTCACACATGTTCATACTAGCTAAGAAGATCCTGGGGTTTACATTATTAATTTGTTGGATTTCCTATACGGTCAGGTCTGTCAAAAACTAGGAGTATCGCCCTAGGTCCAAAACTCTAAGGGTCATATTTGTCAAACAACCATTTACTCAGAAAGCTTAAGCTATCAGAGTGCGGTAGGTTAATGTATATCAAGGGACTTTATCATTTCAACCCTATTTGGCCAGTGGTCTTAAGTGGTATTGAATGGGACCGCATTACTAATCCTACCTCGGGATTGGAAGTGACATGGTTGGTAGGTGGGTGGGTGGGATAAAAATTAATTTTATAGGCTTTGGAAAATGAGCCATGTGTTGGAAAGTGTGAGATGGGATTTCCAATCCCAGGAATCGGAACTCCTAAGTGTAAGAGGAACAACCTAGGGTATACTCTTTATTGCATACATTCCAAACATGGTATTAGAAAACATGGGATACAACCAACCTAGGGCCATACCTTACACATACATTTATTATTACTTTTACAATTCTATCCACCGTAAACTTACCTAATAAAATTTGGCCGAACGGACCCTAAACGTTCTCAAATAACTAAAACATTCTACCAACTACTACACCTATCAACAGGAAAACATAACCACCCTAAGATAGTAGCCCATGCAAACTACAAGACAACATATGGATGAGCTCGGATAGAGCCATGGAAAATGTGGATAAGGGAAATGGGGGGGCTGGAGTTTTTGGTTCTCCACAGATGTGCCTCAACAGATGATTGTAAAGGCCCCAAAGACAGCGAATGGAGAAGGAAATTGGAAAAGTAGGATGGCTTAGGGAGCTTACACGATTTTAGAGCTTCAAGGGGGCGTGTAGGCGTCCAAATGAGAGAAAACGAAGAGGGTAGAAGGTAGGTGCGGCTGTAAACGATGGAGTGATGTAAGGTTGGACAGGAAATAATGAAATGGGCGATTGGAGTGGAGGTTTGAGAGAGAAAATAGCAAGAATAGGAGGAGGAAAGAGAGATGGGAGGGGCGTTTGAGAGAGAGGGGGCTTCCAGACCTAAATATCCCAAACAAATGCCAAAATGGCACGTGCCAGGGGGTAGGGGGGTCAGGCCGACCAACCCCATGGCCGGAATCTCGCCGGAAAATCGACCGGGCGGCGGCGCGCCGCCGCGGCCGGACTTGGCCGGAACCGCGCCGCCGCGGTGGGGACCTGTTCTCCATGGTCCCAAGGTGCCAAATGCACCCTGGTTCGACCCTGGGTCCCATCGGTTTTAAGTGGAGAGGCCCCCGACTCCGGTTCGTTCAATTTCGGATAGTTTCGGGTTAAACCGGACGTAACTTGCAATCCGGAATGAGTTATCTGACATAAAATATATGAATTTGGGGTAGAACGAGCTAATGAAGCCAACCAACCCAGCTATGCTGGGTTGTGCAGCCCGAAATTGCGAGAAAACCCACCGATTGACGGTTATTTCCACGCTTCAATTTCGTTTTGCCAAAGTAGTAGTTTTAGTTTAATTACTCTTCATCGTTGGGCTTTAGGAGTTGTGCGCCTCGTGCAAAGAGCTTAGAATAATTAGGAGAATGGTTTGGTGAAGTCAAATAGGACACTTACTATTTTTTTTTGACCGAAAACTTTACCCACTAGTAGACATCACAACCCATAGTAAGTCGCGAATTCTAGAAGTTTTAGTTGTAGTTTGTTCCTGATTTCTTTCCCATTACCTGGTATCCTTATTTAAAGGGTTGTGAACTCATGTTTTTAAACATTCATTAATCAATTACGAATGTATTAGAATTTATTTATATTGTCTGCTTTCTTTCCTCATGGATTCGGGAAGTCTCGGTGAGGAGTCCAGAGAAGCTCCGAGGATTCAGAGTAGTTATCATCATCACGTTTATCGCACACATTTTACTGATCCTCAATGATTGAGATGAGGTGGATTGTGATCTAGACCCTTCACTAGACAACCTAGAACTGTTTTAGGTCGACCCGTGCGACCATGGTTGAATACATACTCGATTTCGGCGTTCGTTTTCAGTGAACTAGCCGTTGGACAGAACAGGGATGCCTAAGACTGTTTCTACATTCCGTCGCTCCCTCCTAAGTCAGAGTGCGTCAGTGTGCGTCGTGTGACCATAACCCAGGTCCGGTTTAATCAAAATCATGCTCTGATACCATCTTGTAACGCCCTGAAAATCGGGGGTCGAGCATAAACTCAACTCCCGAGTTCCAGAACATCACATATGCAACAAAATGAATGATGATTGGATGTTGATTGAATTTGTGCATTGAACATGAGTGAGATTAAGCCAAAACAGGATATCATACTCCAGAGACAGTTAAGTTTGCAAGCGGAAGACTGTGATAGATAGATAAAATATATAATTTATGATGCGTCTCCAGAGTGTGATAACATTACCAGGTTAAATAAATACAAGTGCGGTTCTAAAATGTACCAAATGTGAGGAAGTGTAGTGCCTCCTATCCCCTGTGCCATAGCCCCGTCAATACCTTATCAGGTCTTCATTGACCTGCCAGAGAGATACAGATAGGAGAACTCCTCCTATCATCACAGAAGTAGTCCGGCTCTGCTTCACAAGCATCGCCATCACCTGAAACTCAACAAATCTGGTGGGTGTTCGGAACACCGTCCCGTAACGTGGGAGTGAGTGATCAACTCAGTGGAACAGTAAAGCATAAGTTAACATGTTATCAAATCAATCAAGCAGTAATGATAAAGAAGTACAAATCAAGCATTTCTAACTACTCTTATTAAATGCAAGAATGAAATGACATGATGCTGTATGCCCTTGCCAAACCACCCTCAAGCGACATCATCTTACGTTCGCGAATGCTTACTCCCTCAGTGCGCCACATCTACAAAGCACATGCGGTGTGATGATGCTCATGATTACCAAGTTTTTATTAGTCCATTTCAAACAGCAGTATTGGGAAACTAAGGTACCTCCCTTGTATCATTCCCAAACATGATCCATTCTAGGGTCGTCAATCCTAGTTATTCTCATACGATGTTATGGTTTGAGAAGCGTAGTGAAGGCATCGCAAAGGGCTCATCACCCGTCAGCGCGGATACAGATCTCACCGTATGCGGCTCAATTGCTGGCCGTCAGCTCGAGTACAGGTCTCACCGTACTCGGCTCAATCACTAGCCGTCAGCTCAAGTACAGGTCTCACCGTACTCGGCTCAACTCACACTCTAGTTGCTGTGAAAGACTCGTGGCCAATCACAGACCCTTGGAGTGTACTCGATGATACTACGGAGGACTCGTCGCCCGTCAGCACGAGCACAGATCTCACCGTACTCGGCTCTCGCCGAGGTATCGACAGCTCGAATACAGTGTCCCATACCACCATATTCGGCTCACGAGTTGATTGCGCAATGGTCACTACGGGGAGGCACATGGCCCCAGCGTAGGCCGACAGCTCGACCACGGTGTCCCATACCACCATGCCCGGCTCATGCGACTTAGCGGATCTAGGTACCATGGTTAAACGGGGATCGCCACTGGTAAGTTTGGTACCCTAGTTTCAAGCAGTAGCGACCAAACAGGGTGAACATGCATAAGGCAGATCGGGTTACTTGATGAGCTCGACTAGCACGATCGCCCGTTGAGCTGCACGACATGAAGTGCATAAACAACTTCGTGTGGCCTAGCCACTGCCGACAGGCAACGCACGACTCGAGTTCGTCGAACACATCCCACGTGGCAAATGAATCTCAGCCACGAGTTCAATCTCGTTACCGATTGCCTGGACTATAATCATAGCCCCAAACACAATCAATTACAGAGATATAAAGCAGTAATAGATCAGGATTCAAACTCATACAATCAGTCGGGTATTATCCGTTTAGGGCTGCCAGGGCTGTTGCACGCACTCGTTGCTCCGCTCCCCCATCACCCATGACGGATCATACATCATAAATATAAATTTAAACATATGCATTACATAGTTAAAATCATAAAACAGTTGAGCATGTTATGAATCACAACACAAGCATGAGTTTGTACATGTTCAAATCCTAATCACACAACTATCAAAGGAGATCATACACATAGTGAAAAGAGGTTGAGAATCATATCTCAACACCCTTATACTTTACAATTTGCTAACTACTACACATTCAGACATTTCATGAAACACTTAAGCAAACATACCTCAACATACATGACATATGTCGATCACATAGGCATTAGGCCAAATCCTTTCACTAGGGAGTTGCCCCAATCATAACACGCGTACACCCACGACGGATAGTCATGGCAAGTAGGAATCCAAGTTCCATATCCATTCAGTCATTTCCACAAACACTTGGGCCACACATTTTAGCATATATAGGGTATAATGGCCGTGGCGTGATTTAGGGCAAATCCTTTCGTCAAAGGGATATCGCCATTACAACAATCATATATCCATGACAATTAGTCATGGCGAGCACGAATGAGAATTCTATACTCATTCAGCCATTTCCACAAACACTTGGAATACACTATTCCAACATACATAGTTTATGTTAGCAAACATGTGTTAGGGCGAACTCTTTCGCCAAGCGGTTATTTTATCCGCGTATACCGTATTCATACAACAATTAATCATGACAATTACATTTCCAAAATCCGCACGTATGCGGAATTTCTAGAATGCGCAATTTCTACATACATGACATTTACACATGAACATGTATTTTTGCGATCCCTTTCGCCAAACTAGCATTTTATCCACACATGATATAATCAAACATTAAATAAACATGTCAAACATTTTCCCAAGAAAAATACGTATACGGTATTTCTACGTATATCTAGAGTATGTGAAAATCCATATTCTTTATCGCTAATCGAAACAAGAAACGGAAAGCACTTTGTACATGTGCATTTGCATGCAGATCATGAATCTATCATTATCTGACATTGAAAGCGTTGAAAAACGTAACTTATACGCTTAAAGTCCTCACCTTTGTCGTAGAATCGTAACGGAGTTGATAGGTTCGCTAAGCTTCCGTATACGGGAGTTTGGCAACCTAGAGAACGAAATAGGTTAGCTATTTCACAACCTACAACCACCCAAGCCCCAAATCAGATTAGGGTTAGGGTTTCTTACCTAGAAATGACGCCGGAATCGCCGGAAAAGCGTCAAGAAGGATGCGGTGGAGCATGGATAGCAGCAGGGAAGGACGGCAGGAGATTCTCCCACTTCTCCCTCACTTTCTCTCTCTTTTCCCTCTCTCAAATCCAAATTCGTATGGCTGGAATGGGAGAGGGTTTAAGGTCCTTTTATAGCCTAAAACTTCACCGAAATAGACTCCTGTTCAAGGGTTACTGCTAATATAGGATATTCGCCACTTTTCCAGCTCAAAAGAGGTGTTCTGGTGGCCCTCTTTGAGCCAAACGTCAGACTTAAGCTCACCACACATGGATCTATGAGGGATCACGTTTTCGACTCGATCGGATTCCCAGATCGCACGTGGCGGACCACTTTCAGTTCAACGGTCAGTGGGCCACGATCCGAAATTCCAAGTACATGTAAATGTTCCTGAAATTTTTCCTGATCCGAGGGTGTAATTTGGTCTGATTCTGACGGTCAGGTTGCTTAATACTGATGCGCAAGCGAAAGGTGCCAGATCACTATTCCAGATATTTTCTTTTCAAAGGAATAGTGTTTTTCACACACCCTCGCTCCGGATCGAAATAAATGACCGTGGGACATCGGTCGGAGCTGATTTTTGAGATGATTGTCAAGCCCAGTGGGGCGGTCCTAGTTCCTTATATTCGTGTTAATCGGACTCCCGATGTGCGATCTAGACCTCATACGAAGTTTCGTTTCAGTCCCGAGAGCAGACGGGTAATGAGTTTGGCTCTAGACTTTAGGGTAACCTAGAGTCACATGTTTTACAAGTTTTGGGTCTTGCAGATCGTATTTAAAGCGATCCCAACGGATTTCATGGCTAATCGAGTTTGCACTTAGTTAACTTTGTTAAATTTCTAAAGGATTTAATCCTAATTGTTTTCTGGTAGAGATGGTACTTAGGCCTTTGCAGTTTGTATATAAAGTGATCCAAGTTTTACTACTTAGCTAGTTTAAGTTAGTGTCTAGGGCGAAAGTGCTTTGAAAAATTGAAAGCACAAGTTAGGAAAGGGGTGGGATTTGTGAAGGAAATGGGTTCAGAAGCGATTTTAGACTGTGGGGTTCAGTTCTGACGAAATAATAAGGTATTAAGAGCAACCCATCGCCTAAGGACATCTAATCCCAAATTGGCAAAAATCCGGGATGTTACAATACCATTGACCTCTCGGAAGATAACTTAGCAGACTCGACAGGGAATAATCAATTTCATCGAACACTCCTTCGATGGAAAATCGAATGTTCCACGACACTCTAACTCATACATCAAATTCTGATAGTAGCCGGGTGGGACCGCATTAAAAAAATGTACGCGGTTTCCTCGTCCCTGTGATATACTCGACATCTCTCTTAAAAATGTTGTAGAAGCTATACGTGATTTTAGCTTAGGTAAAGAGGTAAATCGTACTAGCAAAGTACTTGATATCCTCGAAGAGGTGCAAGGGTTGACCAACTCAGAGTTCATCGAAGTTGATCAGCTCTTGAATAGGGACGAGAAGCTGGCATCATTCTTTGTAAGTCTTCAACCTGAGAGCCGCGTCGAGTGGTTGAAGAAAACACTTCGCGATAAGTTTTAGGATGTAGGTGTTGGCTCGAGTTGATAGGGATTGTGCCCTGTTTCTTACACTTTCTTCCATGTGGACCAGTAATAACTTTTTTAAATGGTACTTTCACTTTAGGATTGGTATATGTGGTATACAATGTATACCAAATTGAATGATGTTTTCATGAATATTTTGGATATGTAATAACTTTAATAGATGTATTCATATGCTTGCTAGATGCACATTAAGACAGATAGGACCACACACTTCCACCGGGGAAAGGGTACGTACTCACATCTTTTTCAATACATTTGATCATGAACACTACTCTTTCTAGTTGATTGGATACTGCCTCATAATTTTTGTACGCGTTTATATTCAATTACATTTGTATACATTTCAATAATGGACATGTCAATGTAGACGGGGAAGGAAAAGTACTACGTCGTACTCATTGGGCGTCGACCAGGCATATATTTGTCATGGGATGATGCTAGAGTGGAAGTTGAAGGATATAACGGCAGTAGACATCGAGCCTTCAAGAATTGGAAAGAAACGTCTGTATGTTGGGACAATCACTTCGGTAATACTGGTGTTCAATCGGGACTTGGACGAGGATCTCATGCGGGATATGTTGCCGCATATTGTGATGAGGTTGACATCCTTCATTCGTCAACTTCGTTTATCCAACAGACGATCCGAGCCATGGTTTTCAGGGCCATGTCGACTGATGATGCCACCGTGTCCTTTGGAGAGAGATTGGGTGCATTTGTGACGGCCATTCTGGTTCTTTTTTTCGCTTTGTATATTATAATTAAGTTGTAGGTACAGGTGGTAGGTATTCGTTGCTTTGAAAACTACTTTTCAACTTATTTTTGGAATGTAAATGTGATGACGTTTTCAAGCAACTGGTAATGTTCATTCGAAAAACACTTTGTATGGATTGGATGAAAAGCACATACCTAATCCTTCTTCCGCTACGTATCCACATTATCCATCCGTCCAGAGAGATCATCCATCCATACAGCTTGTGTAGCGTTAGCTAAAAATCCGGCGGGGTCAATCAATAATAGTCTATTTTAATCGGTGTTATCCACCACACCTTCGGATGTTAGAGAGGTTTCAATGGTGGGTGATTTTATCACCAATGCTTCATTTGGTGTGGTCCATTGGATATCTGGACCTGCTTCATTAATGGGTGATTTTATCACCACTGCTCCATTTGGTGTGGTCTACTGGATATCTAGACTTGCTTCATTGATGGGTGATTTTATCGCCACTACTTCATTTGGTGTGGTCCACTGGATATTTGGACCTGCTTCATTTTTTGAATAACGCCATTTCAATGGTTTGTTAGTTATATTGGACGACGTGATAACACAATGCCAAATCGGTGGCCCCCACAAAGCTATGCCCGGACTGCTTCGGTTGGTGTGGTCCACTGTAGACCATTTTTCTGAGAATTTCGACATCCGGCGAACCGTAATGCAGCATGCATTTTGAGCTGAAAGGGAACTCCTAGGATAAACTTCCATAGAGGCGAACACGTAAACCTATTTCACCTGCCAAATTACTTCAATCCCATGCCCCATCCAAACACAATCGCCATCGTCGTCCTAGGATATTCCAACCTATCCAAACAGACTCTCAAAATCATCCCGGGATATTACAATACCGTGGAACTCCATCCCATCCACCAACAACATCATCATTACCTTAAAACTAGTTCCATCCCTTCTAATCCCACCTAATGCAACCGGCCAAACACGCCCTTATGCTGTCAAACAACCAAGGGATTTGAAACCCCCTCAAATGTGAGACCCGTATCCTAGCCCGTACCGATCCATAAACTCCTGCAATCTTCCCGGTCGAATTCCAACAACCCACGACCTACGGATTTTGTTTGCGATGACCCTTAAGTTTAATCATGTAAGCCTGACCTGGACCGACCCGGAATTAGCGCCATAGCGACCACCTTGTCGCCGCGGTTCTAACGCCGCGTCTCGTACAACAATCCGAGTTGTACATCAAAAGATTAGGCCGTGCTTCATTTGAATCTTGATCGCGTTTGTGGGACCCACCTATTGCAATGACACAATTTTTTAAGCCATCATGGGGTAATGTGCTAGGTAATTATTCCCTTCCCTTTTCCCAAAAGTCAACATCTACCCTTACCTAGGCATTTATGATGGCTATCATTATGACAAGCCATAACTCCTCTCTCTCTTTTCTCTCTCTCCCTCCCTCTTTCTTTCTTATTTCCTAGCAAGAGTGAGAGCTCCCAACGTCCATGAGAGCTCTCCATTTCCAACCCTTTTGCAAGATCTCCACCCCTAATTCCAACCCTCCAAAATCAATCCCGACCATTGAATCTTGTACCCTTGGAGCTCTAGATCACATTGGTGGAAGAAGAAGTCCAAGATCTAAGGTGGGTACTTCTCTCTCTCTTTCCCTCTCTTGTTTATATTCTTTTGTATGTGTGATGATGTGGCCGTGTGGCCCACTCCGATGAATCCCACCATGAGCCATGTATTTTATCTAACCCATCTATAGGTGGGGCCCACTTACATATGTGTTGTACCCGCACCATCCATCAGTTGATGGCCCACCTGAGTAGGGCCCACCTTGAGCATGTGTGACGCCGAGACGTCCCTGGACTGAAATGAAATCACAAATATTAGCTTGGTTCACAAGCCTTTTTGGGTGGTCACTTGTATGGGCCCCACATAGATGTATAAATTCAATCCAAACCGTCCATTCCCTTCCACGGCTCATTTTAGGCGTTGAGTCGAAAAATGAGGTCCATCCGATCCTCAGGCGGGCCATAGCCTGTTAAATAGTGGTTTCTACCATTGAAAGTCACCCTGACATTTTTATGTGCCGCAAAAACATCGGATATTGGACTCGTTTAGACAGTCTTGAGCCACAGAGTGCAATGGATGGGTTGGATTTACTTGATGTGGGCCCTACTTGTGAAAAACCACAGGATAACGTCATTAAAAAAAAAAAAGGGATACAACAGTAGCGGATGCTGCTGCTGTCAGAAAGCAGCACCTACTGCCGTGCACCTGCAGACGGCAGACGGCGGACGGACGGTTCGGTAGCCACCCTTCGGCTCCAGTCGTGGGCCCCCTCCAAAAATCAGGCCGATCCAATGCTCGGGTGGCCCACATCACAGGAAATAGTGGGGCTGACCGTCTGCCATTGAAACCTTTTTGGGCCCACAGAAGTTTTGGATCTAGATGAAATTTATTTTTCCCATTCACCCAGGGTCCACGTGACCTTATCTACGGTTGGATGGCTGATAAACACTATGTTGGGCCCCACGTGGGACCCACAATGATGTATGTGTATATTCACACCGTCCACTGACGGTGGACGGTGGCCCCCTTGATTTATATGTTCTATCCACACCATCCCCCTGGACGGTGTGTGTGTGTGAGCGTGAGTGCGTGTGTGTGTGCATGGGTGTATGTATATATATATATATATATATATATATATATATATATATATATATATATATATATAATTATATAATATTGTATATATATACTATATATAAATTATATATTATATTTATATAATATACATGATGGTGGGTCTTCATGTGGACCCCACTCATGATGCATGTGTTTTAGCATGCCATCCAGCTATTTTGATGGGTTGCTGGACGGTTAGTGGACCCCACCGTGATGTTCGGTCCTATCCTCACCGTCTATTACTTGGACGGTGGGATATACCCCTAGTGTAGGCTACACCTTAATGTGTGCATTCGTCCAGGCTGTCCAGGGCCTGGACATTTAATTTTAATATTATATATTTATATATATTATATACATATATTATGTATATATGTGGGCCCCACCTACTTCATCCACACTGTCCATCTGTGGGACCCACCCGTTTGATTGGCTGGGGTATCTCACCCCAGCTATATAGTTGTTGTATTGACGCCACCAAGTGGTCCCATATGTTATATCTATGTCGTCCATCCTTATGGGATCCACAATGATGCATGTGTTGCATCCGAACCGTCCACCATTTGGCAAGCTTGTCTTAAGGCTTAAGGCTAAAAATAAGTCAGGTCTAGGATTAGGTGAACCACACTATGGATATTAGTGGGTTTGACCGTCCACCATTAAAACCCCTTTTAGGTCATTGAGACCTTATGATCAAATTGGATGTGAAATAAATGTTATCGTGGGCCTTGGGAATTTTAATAGTGGAAATCATTACCGCCACTTATCGTTAGGTATGGCCCATTTGATATGCATGGGGCCCCAATTGGTTGGCCCATTCGATAGACATATGGCCCATGCGATGTAGCCCACTTGTCATATTTATGGCCGTTCATTGAGGCCCACCTTGGTATATGTATGAGGCCCACCTTGATGTACTTTGTGGCCCATCCTCCAAGCCCACTTTGATATATTTTGTGGCCCAATCAAGAGGCCCACTTTGATATACATGTGACTCATCATGATGCATCTTTGACCCATGAGTGGGGCCCACCTGTTGTGTGTTCTGAGGCCTAGGTGCAGGGCCCACCTGTTATGTATTTGAGGCCCATGGTGATGTATTAGGGCCCATGGGTTGAGGTCCATTGTGATGTATTTGGAGCCCATGGGTTGAGGCCCATTGTGATGTAATCAAGGTCCGTTATTTAAGACCCACCTTGACGTGTATGAGGCTCGTTATTGAGGCCCACCGTGATGTGTATGAGGCCCGTTGTTGAGGCCCACCTTGACATATAGGAGGACCATATGATGAGGCCCATTTGATGTATTTGAGGCCCATGAGTCGAGGCCCATTGGGATGTATATAAGGCCCTTTGCAATATGTGATTCCACCCTGGGTATGTAATGACGTTTATGGCAGACCATGTCTTATGATCAATGTTGGCTTGACGTCCACAGTGTAAGATTAATATTGGTTAAGTGTCCGCATTGTCACTCTCCCTAGGGCCCATTAATAGGCCCAACTTGTTGTGTATGAGGCCCATGTGCAGGGCCCACCTGTGATGTATATTAGGCCCATGTGTAAGGCCCACCCATTGTGTATTAAGGCCCATGGGTTGTGACCCATTGTGATGTATTTCCGGCCTAGATGGCAAGGCCCGATATTAGGTATAAGAGGCCCATGGATATGGTCTATTGTAATGTACACGCGGCCCGTATATAGGGACCATTATGATAATACATATGGCCTTGTGTGAGGACTAATGTGATGCATATGAGGCTTATGAGATGAGGCCCACTTTGATATACTGGAGGCCCATTAGTGCGGCCCATTGATGCAACACACTTGATGTGCATGAGGCCCATTGGTGTGGCCCATCCATGAGGCTCATTAGCGTGTTCCAATTTGATATACATGAAGTCCATTGGTGCGACCCATGTAATACAGCTCATGTGATGTGGCCCACTTGGCATGCGACGCCCATTATGATGTATTCAGGGCTCATGGGTGTGGCCCAATGTAATGCATATGTGGCCCATGAGTGATGTATGTTAGGCCTTGTGTAAGGCCATGGGTCCACTATACGTATGGCTCTATGTGGACTACTCCTTGGGGAGTGATGTCGGTTAAATGTCCATATTAATGGGTAATGGTGGTTGAATGCCCACATTGTGACCTTTCCTTAGGCCGATTGTTCGGCCGATTCCGATTGACGTGACAGAATTGCCGATTCTGATTTTCAGTCCATTCTGATTGTCGAGGCTGAGTATCGAGGCCGATTCCAAGTGTCAATTTCGATTGTTGAGGCCGAGGCCAATTATCGAGATCTATATGATGTATATGCGACCCGTAGTTGGGGCCCATTGTGATGAATTCGTCGCCTATGGGCAAGGCCCATTGTGATATGTATTAGGCCCATAATGCATGACCCATTTGATGTATTCGAGAGCCATGTGTAGGGCCCACCTGTCATGTATTTGAGGCCCATGAGTAGGGTCCACCTGTTGTATATATGTGGCCTTGAGTAAGGCCCATTGTGTTGTATTTTAGGCCGTTGTGTGAGGCCGTGAGCCCATTATATGTTTGGCTCTATGAGGGCCATTCCTTGGGGACAATGTTGGTTAAATGTCCACATTGTCGAGGCCGATTGTTGATGCCAGGTATTGATACCGATTATGAGTATGTGACAGCATAGCGTTATGATACACGCCCATACGCATCATCTGCATGTTTGTTATGAGATGTGGTTGATCATTGCATATGTCATTGAGCATATTGTTATGAGGCTCCCTGATAGGCGGAGGTTATCTTACACGAGCGCACGGTATGCGCAGGATTGATGCATGACTGGATTGCATGACTCATACATCTTGCATTGTGTACTGTGATTACTGTACGCCCTAGCGACATCAGGGTCGTGGCCTCCACAGGCATATCGTGGATGGCTAGATGGGACACCGAAAATTTGTTCTACATGGGGTGCTATAAATATCCCTGGGTGAAAGTCCCTAAACCCTCTTGGTTTTAGAGGTTACTCCAATGTCTAGACTGAGTGGATGCATGAGCGCATGAGGGCCGTATACCGTTAGGCCGCGTCTCCCACTGTGTCATGGTTGGTTGGAAGGGGGTGCGGCCTTACCTGCCCGAGAGGAGGGGGCAATGCTAGGCTGAGTTTGACCAGCTCGAGGAATGGGTCCGCTATCGACGAGTCAGATGCGATATTGGCAGGCGGATAGTGAGGTCTCTTCCACCCACCTTGTTGCGCACGATGGGGCGGCAATCTGGTTTGGAGTGTAATAGACCCCGGTGACTTCCCAGAGAGGAACCGCACTGATATGTGGACTTATTGAGTAGGAGTTGCATACTCATGCATTCATTTCATTCACTATCCACTCGGGCTGGTGGTGCGTAACTAATTGTTGTGTACCTTCGCATGGCCATGATTTCGGTTGGGCAGCGACTAACCTGAGATCAGGAGTTTACCACATTGAGTATAACTATCCAAATTTAGGTATGGGACTGGTTTGGATAGAAGTCCCTTGTGATGGACCCCATAGCCTACGATACTACGTACTATCATCCCGACTTCACTCCAGCATGGTCATTTCATTCGCACCGCATATTACATTGCGTCCGCAGTACTTAGCATTTTGGGTTGCCATGTTTCTGTACTGATATGTCCGTTAGCATTCATGCCTTGCATCGCATAGCTTTGTACAACTGAAGGTACTCATAGACTTATCAATATATTTTCGCTTATTGCGATATTGTATGATTTATGGCATTGCATCCTTGGCATCTGATATTTGGCTTTCTTTGACTCCTCATTTGTATAGCTAAATTGCATTGCATACCCTGATATTGTATGACTCACGGACTGCCAGTATTTTCACTTACCCTGATTACTCTGATTACTTTGATATTGCTTACTTGGCACTTACCTTGTGCACACACTTTCACCACCCACTAAGCTTTCTATAAGCTTATGCACGATAGATGCGTGTAGGTGGCGTTAGGTTGCAACAACATTGAGCTTGGAGCGTGCAGCAGACTTATGGAGTTTTGATTTTTATCATATGTATTTCCCTTTCAGTACTGTATTCAACAATTTATATTAGTGGATATGTGATGATGATGTTACCTTTATGATTTGGCTATACTTGTGGTTATGCTTATTACGAGATAAATGTACACAAAAAAAAATCCTCCTTATAGGATCCCAGGATTGGAATCTAGTGCATAGGCGCTGGGAACCGAGAATGAGGTACTACGGAGACTGTCGGCACCGGATTCGGCGATCGGGGTTCTTGTGATTCCGATCTCCGGGTTTGGGGCGTGACATTAAATCCCCTCGAATCCATGATGCCAAACGACCCTTATGTCAACCCTTATGATGTTCCAATTTTCGCCGCTTGATCACGATGCTGTGAGATAATGGTCACACATGGGCCTGCTTCCTACGTGTCCTCATAGTTGGATTTACATTCGGTCAAGATTACTAAATCAGAGTAGTAAACATCAAAGTAGCAGGTATCAAGAAAGAAGCAAAGATGACTAAATCATAAAATATCAGGGTAATATTCAAAATGTACGAATCCAAAAGGTACCCATAGGAACCTCACAACTAACAATATCCAGAATGTCAAAGATTCTAATAGTGAAAAGGAAACACATTCAACAAAGGGAAATCTAAAATCTACTGGCAGGCTCATATAACCCAATCATCCTATCTCATGGCTTCTCGACTCCTAGCTCTCCATAAGGCTCCATGACGCATACCCAAATGATACACTAACTTGCGCTACTCCTGGATCATCTGTATATGTCAAATAAAAGGTGTCAGATGCTAACATAGTGAAGAAATACATCCAAGATTGCATACGCGATATGATAGCCAAGTATATAATTCAACAGAAACATTAAGTTGTAGCATACAAGTTATACATGTTATTCCAATATATAAATGAATTCTAGTAATAGATTAAATAATTCATAAGTTAAGTCTAGTCTAAACACCTAGATGTATGACTTACTCTTAAAGATGGGGACATACATTCAGTCGGCACGAGAATGGCCCATAGTAAACTGGTCTGCCGATAAAACACATGAAGGCACACCCATACTGACTAGCCGCATAGTAAAATCCATGCAAAATGACACTCATAATAAAGTAGCCACCTGGTAAAATCCATGCCAAAGGACACCCATAGTAAAACTAGCCACCCGATAAAATACTCAAAGGTACGCCCATAGTGACTAATCACCTAGTAAAATCCACACAAAAGGATGCCCCATAGTGACTAGTGAGTCGGTAAAATACACAAAAGTATGCACATACTGATGCACATACTGACCTGTTTGGTAATATCCTCATGCCTTGGATGCGATCAAGCCCAATCACTATCAACCAAAATTACAAGCAATTTAATTTTGCAATCAATTCACTCTACAACCAATTCAATTTACAATAACTCAATTTACAAGTAATTCAATCTACAAGCAATTCAATTTATAAGTAATCAAATGTGCAAGTAATTCCTTCGATTAGTGGCCATTCCAAATACATAGCAACATAATAATGTAATGATCTTTTCCATCAAAAGTCTTATTATGGACACACAAAAGGGTTCAACCTGAGAAAAGCCACTTAAGCAGAAAAGTCCAATTAAAGAATACAAAAAAGGGTTCATCTCGAAAACCACTTAGGGTGTAATTATATAAAAAGGATGGAATTCATCAAACAGGACAAGCCACTTATTCAAATTGTGTTTCCATCAAACTCATAGAAGATGGGCAATTTAAAGCCATAAACAATTTATAAAATGGAAATCAAAAGCCACATACAATTCATAAATAGGTCAATAAAACTACATGTATACTTCATAAAAGTGGCAGGTACAACCACCTAAACAGTTCAAAAAGAAAAATTCAAACAACATATCCATAATGCTAAGCATATTGACGACCTAGCACATGTTATAGAAAAGAAAGCATGCTAGTATTTATATTCAAGGAGATTATGCATGAATTTCACATGTAAGCATGGATTTAAGAGTTACAAACCATATTCATAAGTCCAAGAACCGATACGTAGGGAAAATAACAGTGCAAACAATAGATTATACATATAAACATCAATACAATGCATATACGGAAATCAATACCAAACTAAAATATTAAAAAAAGCTTGAAGGGTAGATCTTCACCTTTCAATTTAGGATTTCTAGGATCTCAAGTGATCCAATCTGAATGTGTTGTGATTATGGTGACTCCTATGATTGAAGATTGGGGAAAATCATGTTCTAACATCAAAACTCTAAGGGCGTGTTTGGACAGGCAGATTAGAAGGAGCAATCCCGAGATTGGCCGGCATGCCAAACAGACACATTGAGGGCCTGTTTGGCCGGGCAGATCCCATGGTATTTGGAGGGATGGGATCAATTTTAAGGTAATGATGATGGTGTCAGTGGATTGTCATAAGATCCATGGGATTGCTTATATCCCGGGACAAGTTCACTGGGTATGTTTGGCACGCCCTGCATATCCCAGGATTTTACCTTCCAATCCATCCAACCAAGGGATAGGATCAATTTTAAGGTAATGATGGTGATGTCAGTGGATTGTCTTAAGATCCATGGGATTGCTCATATCCCAGGACAAGTTCACCGGATCTGTTTGGCTCGTCATGCCTATCCCAGGATCTTGCCGATCCCATCCCGCCTAATACCATGGTATCTGCCTGGCCAAACAGGCCCTGAACTTCTGCCTGGATATAGCAATCTCATGGGATTGCCAATAATCCACTAACATCACCATCATTACCTTAAAATCCACCCAATCCCTCCTAATCCCCGTCTATTCTTGCCTAGGATGTGTTTGGTTAGATGGATTGGAAAGGATTGGCCGGGTAGAATCCCAGGATTGGCCAAGCATGCCAAACAGGCTGGGTGGTGAATCGTTGGATATAGCAATCCCCAGCAATCCACTGATGCAGCCATCATTACCTTGAAATGACTGTCATCAACCCTAATATAATCCAATCCCATGGAATGGGCCTGTCCAAACACGCCCTAAAGTTAGTTCTAATTCACTTTAATTAATCTCGACTTAGGAGTCAATTAGGGTAGATCATCACTCACCTAGCTACGGATTTAACTTGACTTGGCGGCATGGCCCCGAACTCAAGCCCAAACAGGCGATCTAACGTTGATACTGTAAGTGCTATGATTTGATTCCTCTTTGGTTGTCAAATTTTGTGTGTCAAAACCTTTGTATGTGTCTTGTGTTTATTCTTGATAAATTTGTTCGAGACACCATCTCAACAACTGAAGTCAAGAAGATGAATTCTTCAAGCTAGTTCAAGCTAAATATAGAAGATATTAAAGAAGTGTTCAAGTTCAAGACTCAAGCTCAAGTTCACGTGTAAGACTCAAGCTCAAGTTCACATGTATTCAAGATCAAGACTCAAACATAGTTTGAGACTCAAGTGCAACTCAAAATGACATTGATTTAAAAGCTTGTGAAGTGGTCAAGCTACATCAAGAAGAACTCAAGCTTCGTAATGTTCAAAGTCTAAGCAAATGAAGTTTTCAATGTCCATATTGCATGTCCCAGGTATGATAAACCTTAGATTGACCTTAGGGTAGGTTACTTTGGCTACATAATTCATTTGAATATTAATAAATGATTTTGGTCTATTCTAAGACTAGTCCTAGACCTTGTTCGACCAGTCCTAGCACTGGTTCGACCAGTCTAAGAAATTCCAGGACCAGTCCTAGAGTGTTGCAATTTATCAGATTTTTTCGTTTGGCTACGGCCAGTCCTGGAGTCTGCTCGACCGGTTGTGGGATGGTCTCGACTCGACCTTCGACCAGTCATAATGCTACGACTCAAACTCCAACGATTAAATCAAGTGTCCCACGGACCAGTTCGTAGAGAGGGGTCTCGACCCGCTCGTGGACTGCCTACGACCGGTTGTACAACGATTTATCACATCACGCTCAAAATTCAAAAATCTATTTCTCCTTCGACAGTCGTAGTGTCCCTAGGACCAGTCGAAGATGAATTTCTTCAGCTATAAATAGCACACGAATTTCAGAGTTTTTCAATTGAAAATTAGGTGAATTCAAGGCTCCACTCTGAGATAAGTTTGTGTTTATTTTTAAGCTACATTGTGCATAATTCTATTTCCTTTTGTTAGCTTATTGTTATTTTGATTTGGATTTGCATTCCAATCTGATTAAAAAAGAGAGAAATTCTTAATTCCTTCTTCTCGGAATCAAAATCAAATACAGCTAGCCCTAATTTGATTAAACTTAAAATCAATTAGAACTTAGAGCCATTGTAAAGTGAGTATTAGACATTGAACCTTCCATATTCGAACTTCTACTCCGATTGGTTCTTTCGGGCTGCTACAAGAGGAGAAATCCAGGTATTTTACAATTCTGTAAAATTTTCATTCTTTTGGTTTTTGTTTGGGATTCGCCAGAAAAATCCATTTTTGTGGTTATCTGAGGAGAGCCAGAGAAAACTCGAAAAAGAGGAGTTTTTGGATTGTGTAAGCACAAGTTAAAGACACAATTGTGAAGGTTTTAGGTGAACCTTTGAAACCTATTTTGATAGTGAACGCTAATATCCCCTGTGTGAGGATATTATGAGTGGAGTAGCATTCTGCGTGGCTGTTGTTTAACAGTTGGTGAACACACAGGCGAACCACTATAGTTCTTTGTCTTGTGGATTGAATTCTTGGTAATCTTTTATCTTTATTTTTTATCATTCAAAGTTGTGGAATGTACGTG